>LPNX010359002.1:0-46198 GCA_001517045.1 Pseudotsuga menziesii | reverse complement strand
GGGGTTATCAAAACCGCCGCAAGATAAAAATGCCTTGAATATTTCTTTAGGGGAGGTCTTTCAAAACCTCTCCATGACTTTTTTTTTGGGGGGGGTGTTGGAAATACTTTGAAACACTTTACCAATGAGAACCATTTATTTGGGATCCTCCATGCTATTGAATATTGAGGGGATTTATTTTTTCTCAAGTGGTGGAACATGCATGGAAACTCTAACCCATAGCTATAATGTTTTGACGAAACATGTTCTTTCACAAGTGGTGAACACTTCTTCAACATAAAGGTGTTTTAGCAACCACAAGTTCATCCATAGTGTAAGAAAAAACAAGGTGAAGATAAAATAGTTAAAGATCTTGTTTATGTGCATTATAGCTTGCAATTGTTGTCCCATTATTGTGACAAGTCAAATATATATAACTCATGTACAAATTGGGGCAGCGATTGAGAGGAGGGAAATTTGGAGATGGAGCACTGGTTTTGGAACAACTGATGAGTGCTCCTTTTGATGATGATGATTGTAGTATGATGCCACCCCATCTAGTTTCCCTAACCAACACTCCAAAATTAGGGGCTTCATGATCACTTACATCTACACAATCAACTCCAACTTCACCTCCAGCTTCGTTATCACACGGAATTTTATGGGGAAATCATGGTGGTGCAAAGAGGAAGGAAAAGTGGATAGAAATTAGAATAATTGTTTCATGTTTTTCCCTAATTTATATGTCATAGAGTTTGGCTTAATTTAGTGTTTTGGGCCTTTCTCTCTTCCTAATAAAACTATCATTTTATATCTTATGCAATCTTCTTATTTCGTAAAAATAACTCTTGGTCATGTTAATAGTTGAAAATAACCAATTTCATTCAATAATTAAATGGTCTATTTCCTAATAAATAAGTTAAAAATTTGTAGGTTGGTAATGGTGGAATTGGATCTTTAAAGTTGGCTCACAAATCCAACCAATAGTTCAATCAAATATATTTCTCTTATCATATATTGGGGTATTTGGATTGCTAGAGACAATTCAATATTTTAGGATAAACATACTTTCCCATAAGTGATCCCCATGAATAACATTGGAACTCTATCCTTCTATCCACAAGTAAATGGGGTATCGAGTGCGAGAATTATCTAGGAGGAAACCAATAATAATTCAATGTCGTGGGAATTATCTAGGACGAATCCATGGCATAAACCAAATTGAATCTTACATCCATTGCCAACAAAGAGCACGTTTGACTTGCATACCGACACACGACAAACCTTTTAAAGTTCTTGGCCACTTGCAGAATCCATGGGATAAACCAATTTAATCTTGCACCCATTTCCAAAGTGGATATTGTTCAAGAAAAAATAAAGAGCGTGTATGACTTGCATACCGACATAAGACAAACCTTTTAAAAGTTCTCGTCCACTTTAGATTAACAATGAAATGATAAATTTGAATCCCACACATTTTCATTTATTTGAACTGGTACCTCCTATTCCTCTTGGATCCTCAAGCCACAACACCCAACAACACTGCCATACTATTGCACTGAAGCAGATACAGAAATGGATACGGATATGGGGGGGGAACATATACGTCAAATTTTCAAAAATGTTGGATACGATATGTCGGGGAAACAACATATGTGTGTGTGTTTGTGTGAAAATTTAAAAACCACGAGACATAAAAATTTCAATTTTTATATTACCATTTATCATTGAAGAGAAAATACATTATTCAAGACAATTGCAAAAAGTAGTCCTATTTCAATATCATTATTGTAAGATAAGATTATTTAGTAAATTGTATTTGCAAAATCCTAAAAAATAGACAAGTATATTAAATTTAGATTGTGTTTAGAAAATATGAAAAAAGAGCGTGTGACACTAATTAGTGACTTGTAGTTTTGGTGCAGTGATCAACTTGTACATCCTTAGCATTCAATCCTAATCATTGTTAAATTCATGAAGTAAATTGTGTTTTATATTGACATTTGCTAATATATATTTGTTTCATTTGATCAATTTCTTTTTAAAATATATTCCCTTAGTTGAAAAACTAACTGGAAATATCTTGTGAGGATGAGATTAGGTCAGAAATATCTTATTAAAAACAAATCATATATCCTATATCAATTCATTCCTACTTTTTCCCTCAAATAATAAAAACCTTCTTTATGTGAATGATCTTATCTAATATAACATGTTACATGTCATTGCTTGTAATCATGAACAAAACGGCAGATGACAAACCAAAAAGGACTTCCAAATTGTGCATTTTCAGACAATCACCAAACACCAATTTAAAAAATAGTTAAAAACTATTTAAAATTGTATAACCTTGTAACTTAAATAAAAAATTATCCCTTGATATCGGGCATATTTATCAACAATCAATGTGACAATGTCCAATTCATTCACATTATAAAACATCTAAAATGCTGTAAAAAATCTAAGTCCAAACTATATTTTATTGAGAATGAGAAAATAAAAATTCCAAGTTGTTGCTTGAATATGAGTGGTTATATTTCCTACCTAATATCATTAAAATATGTCATGCTCAATCTAAGAGTACATTGCATGCAGGACCTTAATTCTCAGGTGAACCAACGATTTGCTCCAATTTGATATCTACTGGAACCTTAATGTTAAACCTTGGCCGTTGCAGATTGCAAACATGGTCACTGCAGGCTGAAAACATGAAACTGTAACTGATAAATTCGTTTAAGTGATTTATTGTATCCTTTTGAGATGGAATGTGGCAGATTTATCAAGGTGGAGGGTTCAAATTACACATTTAAAACAATTACTAATCCATTTTAAGAATTAAAATTTGCCTGAAATGTTCCCCCCTCCTTGATATACATATCACTATTTTACCGAAATTTATCAAAATTAAACTGAAACACATTACTTTGGAATTGAAATGTATCACGTCATCTTGAAACATATCCATACCAGTATGATATGGATTTCTGGCGTTTCAGATCCGTATCTCCTTTGTTTTCATATCTGAAACGAGGAATGGTATTTCACTGGGGCTAGTAGGATGTTTCAGGTAACTTAGCTTCCATACAAGCAAAAATAGAGAACATAGAAAAACCCCAAACAACATTGATAAAAGCTATCCCGACTAAAAGAGGCATCTCCCAAATTTAATGAAGTAGCAACATAACATCTGAAAGCCATTTGAGAACATAACAACCTAATTTACAATATGTCCAACACCATAAGCTCACCTAGAAGAACTAGAAATTCTTAAACCCCTTCTCTTTATATTCAAATTCAGAGCACCTCATCAGCATCCTCAACCTTTGAAGCTGAAATATATACTAGTGGGAACATAGGACCTCAATATACATTGTTGAAAATTGCAAATGGTATCAACACAAGCAGATAGACCTTTGTAAGGAAAGCTCTGATCTCCAGATGTAAATTTAACAAATTTGTATCTAAACCAGGCCAATATACATCTATGTGGCGATGGGGAAATAATGGAATAAAAGAATTTAATGAATCTAATGCATTTAGTGAACTAATGATCCACAGTCCTTGGGCCAGTTTGATTTTAAAAACTTAGATATACTTCAGTATCATCACCATGAAACAAGGAAGGAAAATTTGTCAATTACAAAGAATTTTTTTAACCTTTGTTACATACATGATATGAAACTAATTGACAATTGGGTGTAAATGAAAAATGTTGTAATTCCATGGACAAAAAACTATTAAGTCACACAATTATATATCCCTTTGAAACAAAAAAGAAAACCCTAAAGTAAATTGTGAAACAACTACAACTCCCACTTTCTTTAATGTAATTACATAGCTACAGAGTTTTCTTTTTTCAAGGGGAAAAATGACAAATGTAGGGTTTAACCATTTTGGGAAACATTGCCATCTTCGACAAATTTACAAATCACTAGTTTGGTCCACGGTATAGGCCACTTATTTCACAAGAAACTTCGTATAGGCCATGCTAACAAGGGTGAATGGAAGGAACTAACTTACCCCAAATAACCCATAGAAAAACCAAATTCACCACATACACGATGAGGACTCGAGCTCTAAAGTATAAATATGATTGAATTGTATCAAAACTCCTAAGAAATACACAAATATAACTACAAGGAACTGCAGAAGTAAACAACATCAAGTACTCACTCTATATTTGTCATGTGCATGTGTGTCCTAAATAAGTATATACATATGTATGAAAAATGAGTTATACAGTAATTCTCAGTCATTATCCATGTCTGTGGGAAGTGCCATTTATATATTAGATTAGCATGTGACATATAATTTGGAATTCCTAGAACACCAGTATAATTTTAATGTTAAGTAGATGCCAAAGGCACAAAATAAAAAATACCTAGCATGCCCAAAAGCTTTAGACCTCTAAGCTCAACGAAGGTTTTGAACTTAATAAAAATATGAGAGACAAACTGCTCATTCCACATATTCATAACACACCATCTCATTTCACATGCAACAAAGATTATATAATATTGATGTATTACCAAACCAGAAATTGCGCCCATGGCATATAATGGCAAATCGTGCCCAAATTTTTAAGTAATTGTAAACATTAATACTGAACTACAAAAAAATTGTAAACTATGTCCTGATCTAAGTATACATATTCAATAAATCAACTATTCTCAGTTGATAGAACATCACTGAAATCACTAGTCACATAGTATAACCACTAGTTACATAGTTCAATGTCATCCCCATGCCAAGGAATGAAGCTCCGCAAAGCATCTTCTAGATTACATAATGTGCTGCTGGGACGTAGTAGAGCTATATTTCCAAATAGGGGATCTTACATTTCTATTAGATTGACAATATAATAGCCTTTTCCAACAGGGACACAGTGTACCATTGCATTTGGTCCAGTCTTATGTATTGTCGCCCTTGCAACTTTAACCCTTGAGTTCAATCCAATGAGAAAGCATTTCTTTTCTTCCAACCCCAATTGGGAAGTTGGTGTCAAATCATTAGAATTATATTGACCCTGCAAATAAATGAGACAATGTAAGATGCATGGAAATAAGAAGTTAAACATTGATGATCCTAGATTAAATAATTACAATCTTACCTGAATTGGTGTTTTCATTTTTTCAATTTGCAGTTTTGATGGAACCATTGGTGTTTTATGTACCAAATATTGGTCATATTTTGATTCAAGACTCTCCACCCAATAGACAATGATTTCTAATATATTGATAAAATAAAATAAAATTGAACTAAATTACGAAATTTTTCAATACTTATTGGGGATGATGGAGTCTGCATTGAAGTTAATTTCTTTCGTATTAGTCCATTCATAGGGGTTGTTCCATCCCCTGTATTAATTTTTCAAAGCAATAAAATGTGACACACACACACACACACACACACACACACACACACACACAGATTTTTTCCAATAGGAAAATATCTGCCACTCTAAATAAAGAGTGACCATAAACTGTTCCAGAGGAACTTTCATTACAGAAGAACCAAAATCCTCTCGTCACAAAAATTCTCCTAATTTTTCTTGTGGTTTGTCCAAAAATACAAAGTTCTATATCTAGGCTATGCCTGTCAAATCTTGGAAAGAAATATTGAGCCTCATATGTTCAGTGCTATGATCCTATGTACTTTATACATCTTCATTGGCATAATTTAAAAACTTCAGTGATTGAGTTCAAATTCCTGAAATTTCCTATCTTCAGTTTACCTGGATCCAGTGACAGGGCTAGCTTGGATAGTCCATTTGCTTACATGTCCAAGTCTCTGTAAATGTGAGATATTCTGAAACCTATGAAGAATTCCAAAATCCTTCTGATAGCATTCAGTAGTTTTTGTAAATGTGGAGCATTAATTTGAATCTTCCTGTTCACCCAATCCACCACCATTTTGGAATCCCCGAAAACTTGCAATTGAGATATATTGTTGTTTATGGCCAATTTCAGAAGCAAGTGTAGTGCTACAAGTTCTTACTTATTATTGGTGTAATGTCCTGGAGAAAACCTTGCTTGGATCTTATGATTGTTTGAGAGGTAAAGAACACCTCCCAATCCACCTAGTGGAGGGTCCCCTTGACTTGCACCATCGAAAAAGGCCCAAGGAATAGCTTTGTTTATCTCCGAAGGAACCAGAACTCTGAATTTTGGATCTTTTTCTTGGGATATATGTTCCCTGACCCACTATATCACAAGAGCTAATGTTACTTCAAGAGGAATCAATTTATTATTGAAAATGATAGTGTTTCTAGCCCACCAAATTCCATATGAGAAAAGGGATGGGAAAGCACTGTATAGACATACCGATCTTTCTTTCCACCATGCTTTTGTTTTTTGTTCAAGAGAGATCCCCAATGTACCTTGATACTTTAATTTCATGCACACTGCCTTCCACACAAATTCTGCATAAGAACATAAATTAAACAAATGAGAGACAGTTTCCTCATCTGAGTAACAAAGTGCACATCGATTTGGACCAATCCATCCTCTTTTCTGCAAGTTATCCCAATTTAAGAGCTTGTTATTGAGAGTCAACCACAAGGTTAATTTGGCCTTTAAGTGGCCTTTATATTTCCATAATTGCTTCCACCAATCCACCTTCTCTCCCTGATGTTGCTCCCATGCCCAAGTCTTGTAGCCTAGTTTGGCTGTGAAATCCCCATTCACAGGATTTTTGGTCCAGAACAATTTACCTTCTTTCTCCTCCTCTAAATGAATACAGTTATATTTGAGCAATGAAACATATTCCTCCCATTCCTCCTTTAGCCCTTCCTCTAGACCTAATTCACCTCTGGATTCTTCCAGATAGTTTCCCTTTGTAATGACAGAGATCAAGCTTGGTTTAAGGTAAATATCCCTAAGATTCTTAGTTTTAAGACTAAGCCTTCTGAAAGTTTAAAAATCTCCCCTGCTCTTGACCATAGATATTCTCCTACCCTTACTTCTCTTCCATTGCCAATCAACCATCCCAACCAGTTCCCTACTTGAGGGAAGGTTAAAACCAGTTATTTCCAACCTATAGACCCGTTCTTGAAGGATTTTTATCGTTTCCTTATCTAATATTGAATGGACCCATTTGGAAAATATTTGGATATTAAGACCTTCCCCCATAAGAAGTAAGGATTCTTGATTAAGCACCATAATTTTTTGGCAGCCAAAGATTGTCAGAAAAGAAAGGGGTTATTAATGCCCCACCCTCCTAAATCTTTTCGACTGGATAGCAATTGCCATCTAGATAGAGGAATTCCTTCTGAATGTCTATTGGCAGACCATATGAAGGAGAAGAGATTTTTCCTTAATTTCTGTAAAATGCCCTTCGGGATATAAGCAACTGTGGCCCAATATACTGGGATGCTTTGAAGGACTGCCTTGAGAAAAACTAGCATTCCTCCCCTGGATAAGAACTTATAAGTCCAACAACCAATTCTACCTTCAATTTTCTTGTATAGCCACATCCAGTCTTTAAAGGAGTAAGCATTGGGATTGAGTACAAACCCTAGGTACTTGACCCCTTCATCCATTGGTTTTATAATGTAAGGAAATTCATCCCTAATCCTATCTCTTACCTCCTCTAGAAAACCATTTTTGAAGAGAATGGACTTTTCCACATTAATATGCATTCCTGTAGCTTTCTTGTATAAATCCAGAATCTACTCTGCATCCTTTAGGTTTCCCTATGTTCCCTCTCCCATCATTACCACATTATCCACAAACAAGATGTGAGATAATTCTTCTGAATTAGTTACGATTATTCCTGTATAAGAGACTTCCCTTTTTTCTTGATTTATAATTTTGCTCAAGGCATCTGCTATCAATAGAAAAAGGAAAGGGAAAGAGGGCATCCTTGTCTAAGTCCTCTTGTAGCCCTGAAATTTTTTTAGGGTGATCAATTGATCAGTACTGTAAAGGAGGTTGACTGAACGCATCCCATTATCCAATTGACTATCTCCAAATCCACCCCAATCTAAATGATTACTAGCCTTAGAAAGGTCCAGTTTACCCTATCATAGGCTTTGGAGAGATCTAGTTTTAAGGCAAATGCTAAGCTTTTAGACCGCTTAATGGTATGAATTGATTCATGTGCAAGGGACACCAGATCATGAATTTTTCAGTTGAATGGGAATCTAAACTGCTCCTTTGTTATGATATCGCTCAGAATTGGCTTCAACCTTTGGGCTATAATCTTTGCGATTATTTTATAAACCACTTTGCAGCGTGAGATTGGCCTGAATTCTTTGAAGGAGGAATCGTTTTGTTTCTTAGGGATGAGAGCCAAGAATGTGGAATCCAGGGCTCCCAATACCTTCCCCACCCTTTGTGACTCTTGTAGAGCCTTTAGTGAGTCCTCTTTCACCAGGTCAAAAAACCCTTCAAAAATTCAATGGTGTGCCCATCTAGACTAGGGATCTTACCTTTTTGAAAGGAGTACACAATTTTCTCCAACTCCTCCTCTGTGAACTCTTCCTTTAGGAAAATTTTCATTTCTTCATTTATCATTCTTGGAAACAAATTAATGACCTTAAGGATTTCTTGGATATTACAACCTTCTAGTTCCTTGAAAAGGTTTTTGAAAAACCTCTCCCTTGCCTTAATTTTTTCTTTAAAGGAGCTAACCATTACCCCATCCATGTCCTTTATTATTGAAAATGTGTTCTAATTCCTTCTAAGGTTAGCGAAATTGTGAAAAAACTTAATATTGTTGTCTCATTGTTTTATCCAAATAGATCTTCCTTTTAGCCTTAGTAGCTCCTCCTCCTTGGCCAAGAGTTCTTCTCTTTTTAATTCCTTTTCCCTAACCTCCTTTAATTATTCCTCTGTAAAAATTCCAAATTCATTCTACTCATTAATATCTTTTAAGGAATTTTCTACTTCCTTGAGTTGTTTTCGTTGATTGGCCGTGTAAACCCTAGCCAAAGTTTTTGTCACCTTCTTAAATTTTTGTAAATTTTTTGAAAGTTGTTTCATGAAGGTGATAATAGGGTTTACCACTGGTGGGATGCATGGTTCTCCTATCAAATTTCGATAGTCTTCCTCCAACAACCAAGCAGGGTTAAATTTGAATGGGGTCATCAGTTTGATTTCTGGGTTTTGAATTTGTAGGAGAACTAGGAGATGGCCTGACATACCTCCTACTTCGACCCATGTTCTTATTATCAAGGACCCTGAAAGAAAACTTTCTGAAAGAAAAAATCTATCTAACATTTTACAGATGGCCTGATCCCTACTTCTGTTGTTCCTCCACGTTGGGGTTAGCTTCAGTGGTTGAAGGTCCACCAGCTCCTTCGATTCAAAGAGTTGCACAAAGAAGGAACTTAGTCCATCATGGAGAGCTAAGGTTCCCCAATTTTCTTTTTGAGATAGGGTTAGTTTTAGGTCCCCACCGAAAATCACATTTAATGTCTCCAACAAACCTGAGGAGAAGAATGATTCCCAAAACCCTTTTCGATCTTGGTAGGGTTTGTATACATTATACAGAGCATAAGATTTCCCCGTGGCTTTCTCCTTGAGAACTATTTTCTGCACTGTGTTGTGTTTCACCACTTGCACTTCCTCATAATCCTGATTCTAGGCAGTTATCAGACCCCCATAATGTCCTTCTAAACTGATGTGTCCAAAGCTCCAACCCTTCAGCCACAACTCCAAAACTTCCTTAGATTTTTCTACCTCCATCATTGTTTCTTGAATAAAAATGATCGCATGTTTTTGAATGTCGATCATTATTTTTAGAGCTTTTAATTTGGGAGAGTTCCCCAACCCCCTCATGTTGAAATATAGGATCAGCATCAGGTGATCCTTTCTTGGGCCTTTCCTACTCTAAGGGCCCTACCAATCGTTTCCTTCTTTCCATTCCTCACATCCACCTTAGCTTGTGATTGGGCTAATGTAATGTGAGATCTCCTTCCCAAGGTGACCTTGGCCATCTTGTCTGATGCTAAACCTTTGGATGACACTTGGTCTCTATCATCCGCCACCTTTGACCATGTGTTGTATATTTTGTGCTTAATCCACGAAGGGGGATCTTTAGGGGACACCACCCTTTTTCATCTACTACGCTTGCTGCTACAGGTGTCTTTACACTCTTTAACCAATATCATCTCCTTATTTCCCACATCCATGAGAATTGTTTTATCCTACATCGAGCTCGTCGTGGTTTCCTTAACAGGAGTCACCATCTCTCTTTTAGACTGTAGGACAATTGTCCTTGGAGGAGGTTGTTCATGCCACACTAATGTTGTACTGTTGACAGATGTGGGATTATCATGACTGATTTCTAGCTTACCAGGTAATGCAGATAAACTATCTTCTGTAGAGGTAGGTCTCTGCTCTTTAGTGGATGCCACCTTTTTTCCCTTACTACCTCGCTGCTACAGGTGTCTTTACACTGTTTAACTGGTGACATATCGTTATTTTCCGCATGCAAGACAAATGTCTTAGCCTGCTTCAGGCTCGCTGTGTTTTCCTTATGTTATCAGGAATTCTCAACCAGTGTAGACACTACTTGTTCCTCTGCAATGTAAGAAATAACTACAGAACAAAAAGACACAGCAACATATCATTTCCTTGAATAATTAAATCAATTAACATAAAACACATTATACCTCAACCTTGGATCTGCTTGTCTTTTGTCCACGTAGTCCTTGCAACAATTCAGTACCTGTAAAAGAGATCACAAGACAAACAAAAAGGATGAGAGTATAATGATAATTGACTATCCATATTGGTGATCAAGGAATCCAATAATATTTAATTACAAACACTACAATCAAATACAGGAAAGGGAAATGTCTTTGTATTAATATATGGATGAGAAAGAAGTACAACCAAAATCCTTGATGTCAATGGCTTTTGTCTCAATCAAGAATGTCTACAATATCCTATGACTATGATGACCTCTCCAAGAACAAACTACCTCTGCTTTTCCTCTAATTCAAACTTCAAACTAGCAGCATAAGGATGCTTTTTCTAGCCTCTCCCACTCTCTTCATGAAGGCTCCATTTATAGGCCTAGAACTCAAGAGATTACTTGGAAAAAGGATATAATGAGATCCCTATAGGTGAGGGAGGATAATGCCACCTCTCCCAGGCATATAGGAACTAATTCCATGAAGGCTCTTGTACGGAAGCTTCTAGAAACATCTATTTTTTCCTTGTAATTGACCACTGGTGCTTTTAGAAGAACTATCAGGAGCATCGACCTAGGTTTTTTGTCAAAGGAGAGGGAAAACAACGCCTTTTTCTCAACTGGGCTAGGCCTCGACGACGCTCTGTGCAAAACACCAAAAAGTATCATCCCTTCTAGGTCAAGGAAAAAAGTGACCAAGGTGACACATGCCAGGCTTTCTGGGAGGTTAAAGGGAAAAGTGAAATTCTCATGGAGGCTGCTAAGCAATGTGAGATTTCCAGGTGCAACAGAATGCACCCCAAAGTATGAAGCTAGAAGAAGGTGATAGGTGAAATATTTTGCAAAGTTTTCCATCTGATACAAAGGAAAATAAGGATAGACTCATATAGGACCAGTAACTGACTTTATCCAACCCAATCATAGTTACGGACCAATACAATGCAGATATATGATGATGACCATGTCATGGATACTAATGATACACTGTATATTCATGAATAACTGCTACAAGAAGTAGGACATAGCTACGAGATATAAAAAGTAGATCTATGCCTCTCAATTTCAGATATAGAACATAGCCACCAAACATACAATGTGGATCCATGTCATGAATGTGAAAGATCTCCAAATGCAACCTGAGCATAGGAAATGGTGATGAGAAAGCCTAACCACTAAGGGTCTTCATCTCGATGTCGAAATGATACAAATATAACCATGTGATTACAATGTCTTGATGTCGAACATGGTAGAAACCACTTGATGACCAATAAATAATCAACTATTAACAAGTTCAAGGGTAATCATCATTGGTATCAAAGATCCCCAAGGTATCTCAGTACATACCATCGAATGTGAATAAAGTACTTGAATTCGAACACTCGATGAGATCTTTCAATCAAGAGTCAATGATGTAAACTCATGTCAAAAGCAAGGCAACCTACCATTGAGGCATGCAGGCCCAAGGTACTGTCTAGGTTTCTAGGTCTAATCCCTAGATAATGATTTGAAGTCGACAAGAATAGACTTGTCATAGAAGGGCCATGATGATTCCCATGTCAGTGACATGAAACTAGGAACAAAAGTTGATTTTAAGCAACAGACTAACTTAGAAAATGACTGACTCTTAAGGACAAGTGAAGTTACTGATGAATTATGATTCTAAGAGAGACCTCCTTTGAACAATTTGATGACACGACACATGACTTGGCAGTTTTGACTTAAACGAGAATAGAACCAGATGTAATGCAAGAAATTTGACAAAGAATTCTTTGAATTGACTCAAAGGAGTTAGGTGACTCACAAAATTGGATCAACTAGCAGACAAGCTGAAAAACCAAACTGTTCATATATGCAAATGCAAACAAGTGCCATGTTCAAAGGTGGACTGTAGAGTACTGCCATATAAACAAATGAAAACCATTCCCCTTTCCTTTAATTTCCCCACCTCAAAAGGTGAGTGCCTCTTTTCATTTTTACAAGTTCAAAGAGGGTAACAAATACTCATTGAAGCTCATCAAGCGATGAGTCCATTCTCATATTTTTCACGAACCTAAGAAAGGAGGGGTTCGTTCCTAAATAGGGTCTTTCATCGTATAATTTTATGAGTCTAACTAAAGAAAACTCATTTGTCATTTCATGTTTAGAGAGTCTGAAATGACTAAGAAGACTCCAAAAGGTCATTTTTTGTAAATAAGGCCAGTTGATCCGAAAAAAAGATAACCTATCCTCGACTAGTCGACCATTCTGATTCTTTTACAAGTGTGAATGCAACAAGTTCACTTGGTAATATTTTTTTGTGTTTGAGGAGAATGAAAAGAGCTTAAACATAACTCCCAAACTAGGTTCCTTTTTCATAATCCATTTTTTACGAGTCTAAAAAAGCGAAAAAGTATACTCGACACCTTTCTACTGGAATTTTAATGAGCACGTAAAATGTGTAAACGACGCTCAGTGCTTTTTCAGTTCTACTCTAAGCTTGAAAAAGACAAAAATAGATTAAATTGTAACCATGACCCAATATTCACTTGAAAAAACTCAAAAAACACCATTAAAATTCATTTTTTCAAAACTATAGAAAGTAAAAAATAAAACCCACTTTTACCAAAATAATTAGGAATTCAAAATTAAATAAATTACAATGTATTTTTGAAAACTCCAAACATTCTATAAATAGAAAGGGTAGGTAAGTTATTTTTACCACTTGTCTTTTACCATTTGTGAGTTTTGGAAGTTGGCTTTGATAGCAAGAGTTCCTCCAAGGATTTGGCAGGGGCATTCCACTTCATTGTTGCTTCATTATCCATAGAAGAGGTAAGAATTTGATCCTTCTCTCTTTCTATGTCCAATAAATGTCATTTTGTTTCTTTTGCATTATTTAATTCCAAGTTCTTAAATTTTTCTTATGGTTTGAAAGTAATATGGATGATAAGTCTCCTTTGGCAATGATAGGATAGACTCGATTAACCGTCCTAAAGGGGATTTGAACCACATT
This sequence comes from Pseudotsuga menziesii, assembly GCA_001517045.1. Taxonomy (NCBI): domain Eukaryota; kingdom Viridiplantae; phylum Streptophyta; class Pinopsida; order Pinales; family Pinaceae; genus Pseudotsuga; species Pseudotsuga menziesii. The sequence goes on along the minus strand of LPNX010359002.1, from coordinate 32,586 downwards.
AGAAGGCAAAAAATTTCTTCTTTTAAGGTTTTTGGCCGTCGGCCAATGCCCCCGACGACGCTCTGTCAAGCTGGGATAGGAGTGTCGTCGGCACTCTGTCCACAGTAGACAGGCTCCCGACGCTTTGCAATCCAAAGGTAGAAGCGCTGTGGTGCTCTGTGCGCGAAGGCTAGCACCACCGCAAAGGAAAAGAGAAGAAAAAATAAAACCCTAGACCACCTAAAAATAATTTTTTTCATGTTTCTTATCTTTCTTTGTAATTTATAATGTCATTTTTTTTCGTTCTTTAGCCATGATATATTTTCTAATTATGAAATTTTCATGTCACAGGTTCATCATTGTAATTTGGAAAGAAAGGCAACATGAAGTCTGTTGGGTGCTATTTTGACACCTATTTTTGATGCCTTAATCCTTCTAGCCACACCTTCATACCATTATGATCATTCTTAAACCATCATACTTCACTCATAAAACATTGAAGCTCATCAAAAGAAGGTATAATTGTTGCTACTTTTTAATGAATCAAATTTTGTAGTTTTTAAAAGCATTTAAATCAAAATTTTAATAAATTACAGGATTTGCTAACTTCCTGTAAACACTCCAAGGTTTGGATATCTGCAGGATGACTGAGCGAGATTTGAGATATGCAGGAGGATGCTTGATGTCCAAGGATGGATTTATTTCCAACAACTTCACGAGATAGCCCTCACAGGTGTCAAGTCAATGCGGGTCAAAGACGACCACCTGTGCTACCAGAAAGCATAAGAACAAGACTGTTTTGATATTTCAGGGATTTTCTCCTATTTTTGTGGATTAGAGTGCGAGCTCGGGGTTATGGCAAGTTATCATTATGATATGGAGAAATATTGTAGCATTTCAATTTGAAAACAATTAGTATAAATATTGTTATTTTTCATGTAAAGCCATCTGGCAAAACTGAGTGAGACTCTGCATTTTTTAATAAAGAACTCAGACTTTCAAACAAATTTGCAAATGTATTTGCTGTGGTATTATTTATGAGATCGATTTAGTTTTTGGTGATTTTATAGTTCATTGTGTGTGAGCGGAGCAGTGGAGGGCCCACTCTGCTAAGCCTGCACGCCATTTCCTTTGTTGTTGCATTGGTATGTTTTAAATTAATGTCTGTAAATGCACATTGTAATTTCTTATGCATTTCTGATTTTCCTATAGAAGAATTTTCTTTAGCTATAGATTCTAATTAAATCTAGAAACCACATTTAGCAATATTGTTTTATTTCAATTCGAATGCAAGAGAGTTTGAGACGATGTAATCCAAGTAGGGTTTGCTATATATTGCTTAGATCATTTTAGAATTGTTTTAGGTTTACTATTATATTGTTGAAAAACTAAAGACATTGTGAACTTACAGTTATTGTAAAAGAACTCTGTGGTTTTTGTCTTCAGCAATAGAACAACATTATTGCAGTCTTTATAATTTTTACATTTTATTATTTGTGTTTAGATGTGCTTAAGTTAAAAATTGTCATTGCATACATTTCCTGTAAGGGATTTTTGGTAATTTTAAACTTACAACATTTAAATAGCCATAGATCTCTGAATTACAATAGATTTTAAACCAGTCTAGTTCTAAGTCCATAGATGTTGGATATGCTTCTAAGTCTTAGGATACCAGGTTAACATTTAAAACAGTAATCTCTGATTTATGATAGTAAATTGAGACAACATTTGGCGTCATTGCCAGGGAAGCATATTTAGACATACACATAGGAAGTTTTTATCTATTTAAAAAAAATACAAAAACATAGAGCAAAATTTAGTTTTTTTTTATGTCAAGACAGTGAGATGAAAAACGAAGGTTTATAAAAAACCCCCCCAAAATAGAAACAATAGAGGATTCTTCATCTGAGAAGAAAATATTTATTACAACAACTATTGATACTTTCCAAATGGCTAAGGAAGAAATCTCTAAGAAAGGAGGAATCACTATAGAACAATGTAGAGAGTATGAAAGAAGAATGGAGATGGAAAACAAATGAAGAGAGACTGTTGAGGAAGAAGTATTTAGAGGACCAACTCCATAACAACGAAGGGAGCATGAAAGAAGGTTAGAAGCTGAAAACAAAAGATGAGAAGACAGAAGAAATGAGAGGGAAGAGGATAGAAGAAATGAGATAGTAGAAGATAGAGGAAATGAAGAAGAACAAGAAACTACCTTTCGATTTCCAATCTTGGATAGTAGTATCATCCTAGGAGAAGAGGTAAAAATGAAAAATATTCCACCATCCATTTTACCCAACTTTTATGGTATGAATTTTGAATATCCTAACTCATTTTTGTTTGAATTTTATATTTTATGTCGTACTTATGGATATACTAATGATACACATAAGCTTCTCCTATTTGCTTCTACTCTTAAAACTGCTGGACTGAAATGGTTCATGGGATTAGGAGAACACACTATCACTAGTTGGGATGACATGAGAAATATTTTCCTTAAAAAATATCAAGCATATTGTAGATCTAAAGATTCGAAGGATGATATTTTTAAGATGTCTCAGCAAGAAGATGAAAGTCTGGAAGAATATCTTGAGAGATTTCTGTATAATCTACAAAATTATAAATATACTTATTTAACTTCAGACATCATTAGAACAATCTTCTTGAAAGGTAGCCAATATGAGTATCTTGATGTTCTTAATGTTATGGGGAAAGGAAATGTTTCCTACTTACCTTTTGATGAAATTATAGAGTTATGTCAAAAATATTCAAGAGGAAGAGCTAGAAAAGGGAAAAGAGATATCGCTTCAAAGACAACTAAGTCAGCAACCGAAAGTATATCAAGAGTTGAATTTGGAAGCTTGTTATAATATTTTAAAGCTGATCTTCTAAGTACTTTAGGGACACAAGTAGAAGTCTTAAAAACTAAGAAACGACAAGAACAACAAGATCAACAAGATCAAGCTCTATCAATTTTCTGTCCTAAATGTACGAAGAAACATCCATTGAAAGAATGTCCTTTAAGTAATATTCAGATTTGTGGTTTATGTGCAGAAAATCACAAGACCGGTGAATGTTCCAGGTTGAAATAATTACAAGCAGCTCGAGTGGTAGAAAATCAAAGCATGGAGTCTCTTTACCTTCTGTCATAGAAAAGGTCATGGCAGCCACGTTTTCCAAGTATGTCTCAAGACCCTATCATACAATTCTTTCCAAGTTATCAATTTCCTATTCAAAATACTTGGAATGCACCTATGCCTTGGAAGACTTGGTCTCCTCTCCTCAGCCAAACCAAAACCAGCCTATGAAAAATTGGTGAGGATATGCCCATGGAAACCAAACATATCAGCAGGCCTACCCACAACCTTACCAACAATATTTTTCTTACCACAATACCAACATAATCAACCTTCATTTCCTCCATAGCCAAATCCTGCTTTTCACCTGACCCAACCTCAACAACTTCCACTCCCATCCAACCAACCTCCACCTCAACCAACTCAGTTACCATCCCAGCCAGTGCCAAATCCTAATAATAGAGTGGAAAAACCCATGTATAATATAGATGAAGGAACAACAGTTTCATACTCAATCCTTCCTATTTCAAATATCCACTTGAGGTATGGAAAAATATTAGAAAAAGAATCCCCTCTTCTCATAGAAGAACAAACGGAAAAAGAGAAAACTCCAAAAAAATCCAATACACAAAATTTGCAGCTAGAAATACAAACTCAGAAGGATAAAATGATAATACCTCAAACACCTCCTTTTCTAGAAAGGTTAGTTAAGGAAAAATGTTCAGTTTCTCTTCCTGAATTTGATGTCTTAGATGAATTAACAAATGTTTGTGTAAAAATTCCCTTACTACAAGTTATCAAATATATCCCAATATATACAGAAGCAATTAAGGAGCTATGTTTAAACCATACTAGAAGATAAAAGAAGGACCCACAAACAATTCATGTAATTGGAAACTTAGCAGGCTTAATGTCAAATACTGTTTTTGTTGAGAAATATGTTGATCCAGGAATTCCAATGGTAACGATAACAATCAACAATTTTTCAATTTCAAAAACCCTAATTGACTTAGGTGCAGCTATTAATGTCATGACACTGGAAACAATGAAAAATATGGATTTGAAGAACCTTAGACCAACCACTACAATCCTTGAGCTAGTTGATAGATCTAAGATAGAACTGGAAGGAATGCTTGAGGATATCATAGTTTCTCTAGATTCCTGGGAGTATCCAGTAGATTTTGTAGTTCTCGAAGCAAAATCTAACTTAGGGGGACATCCATTGATTCTTGGAAGACCCTGGTTAGCTACCACTGATGCTTTTATTGGTTGTAGAGCAAGAAATATGATTATCTCTCATGGAACAAAAAGGAAACAGATTACACTTTATCCTTCTGCTCAAAGACCCTCTATGACATATCAATTATCTTGGATTAATGAAACAAAGGAGCAACAAGAAGAAGTGATTCAGCCTATCTTAAGTATTAATCAAGCATTTGATTTTCGAGAAGAGAATAATGAATATTTGCTAGATTACTTTATTTCTGAACTTGATATCTCTGAATAGTTAAGAAACATGTAATACATTACTGGAGATCAGGTTTTAGGGCATTCCATTACAAATTATCATAGCAAAACCATTGAGATCAGTGCTAGAAAATACTAAAAAAATGGTGCACATATTACATTATTACAAGAAGAAAAATTGATTGCATTACTAAGTAAATATCACAAAGCATTTGCTTGGGAGTACACTAACATGCCCATAATTCATCAAGAAACATGTACTCACCATATTTATACAAATAATAACATAAGACCTTTAAGGAAACCTCAACGAAGGATGAACCCTATACTGAAAGAAATAGTCAAAGAAGAACTGCAAAAGTTGTTACAAGTAGGATTCATCGACCCTATTTCTGACAGTCAATGGGTTTTTCAATTAGTTGTTGTTCCTAAAAAGAATGGAAAGAGGAGAATTTGTGTGGATTACAGGGATTTAAACAAAGCAATGCTTAAATATTATTTTCCATTACCATTTATTGATCAGGTATTGGATGCACTAGCTGGAAAATGATATTTTTCATTCTTAGATGGATTCAGTGGATACAATCAAATCAGAATTGCATTGGAAGACTAGGACAAAATTACTTTTACATGTCCCTAGGGTATATATGCCTATAAGGTTTTACCTTTTGGTCTATGTAGTGCTCTAGCCACTTTTCAGAGAGCAGTCCTGGCTATTTTTGCTGATTTCATTCATGAATGCGTCGAAGTATATATGGACGATTTTTCTGTGTATGGTAATACGTTTGAAGATGCATTAAACAATTTAGAGAAAATCCTAAAGAGATGCATAGAATCAAATCTTTCCCTTAGTAATGAAAAATGTTTCATGATGTTAAATGAAGGGATAGTGTTAGGTCATCATATTTCACCATCTAGAATAAATGTGGATCCTACAAAAATACAACTCATTGTGAATTTGTTAGAACCTAAAAATAAAAAATATGTGAGAAGTTTTCTTGGATATGCAGGCTATTACAGACGTTTTATTGAACATTTTAGTAAAATAGCTTTGCCACTATTCAAATTACTTTCCAAAGATATAAATTTTCATTGGGATACTAATTATCAAGTTTCTTTCTAGACACTTAAAGACAAGTTATTATCAACACCTATCTTACGGGGGCCTGATTGGACATTGCCATTTCACATCTCCATAGATGCATCAGACACTGCAATTGGGGCAACATTGGGTCAAAAAGAAAAAAATCATGACTTATGCTATTTACTTTATTAGCAAAAATACAACCCTTGCAGAGTTGAATTATACAGTTACCGGAAAGGAGATGTTGGCAGTGGTACATGCCGTAAACAAATTTCATCATTACATTACTGGTTATGAAATCTTTGTACATCCAAATCACTCTACCTTACGGTATTTAATGAACAATTCCATGACTAATGGAAGGGTAACAAGATGGATTTTATTGATGTAGGAATTTAATATTACTGTCCTAGATAGACCTGGAAGGGAAAATCAAGTGGCAGACTTTTTATCTCGATTAAACAATTATGGTGAGGTTGTTCCTATTTCAGATAATTTTCTTGATGAACAGTTATTTTCTTATTCTGTTATAACTCCATGGTATGCTGATATAGCTAATTACTTATCATCGGGAAAACTACCACCCTCTATGACATCAAAAGAGAAGAAGAGAATCATTAAACAAAGTGCTAGACACACATGGGTAAATGGAGATCTTTTCTATACAGGATATGATCTTATCATTAGAAGATGTGTTAGGCAAGATGAAGTTTTAGACATTTTGAAAGCTTGTCATGATGAACCATGTGGTGGCCATTTTGCAGATAAATGGACAACATACAAAATACTCAACCTAGGGTATTATTGGCTATCTCTTTTCAAAGACTGCAAGAAGTATGTTAGAAGCTGTGATATTTGTCAATGGATGGGAACACTAGTACCATCAGATGAGATGACACTACAGCCACAGGTTCTGATAGAGCCATTTGAAAAATGGGCTCTCGATTTCATTGGACCAATTAACCCACCATCAAAAGGAAAAAGGTATATATTGGTATGTACTGACTATGTTACAAAATGGGTAGAGGCTAAAGCACTAGTCAGAGCAACTGAACAAACAGTAGTCAATTTTCTCTTTGAAGAAATATTTGTTCAATTTGGAATTCCTATAGAAATTGTCACAAATCAAGGAGCACAGTTTACTTCTAAGATGATGCAGGAGATAGCAGACAAGTACAAAATAAAGCACAGGAAGTCTACCCCTTACCACCCACAGGCCAATCGCCAAGTGGAGTCCACCAATAAAACTTTGGAAACAATCATGACCAAGAAAGTTCAAATGCACCGAAAATATTGGTCAGACAAGCTTCATGAATCTCTCTGGGCATACAGAATTACTTGGAAGAATAGTACCGGTTTTACTCCCTATTATCTAGTCTATGGTAAGCAAGTGTTATTTCCATTTGAATTTCAAATTCATACTTTTAAATTAGCAGCTGATCTAGGGGTAGAACTTTCTGAAGCACAAACAGAAAGGATAATACAGTTAAGTCAATTAGATGAGATGAGATAGGCTACAATAGAACAAACAATTCTAGTACAACAACAAAGAGCACAATGGCATGATAATTTCATCAAGAAAAAACATTTTAAGGTAGGAGACTGGGCCTTACTATTTGATTCTAAATTCAAAAATTTCAAAGCAAAGTTCACAACTCATTGGGTTGGTCCATATGAGATTGCAGATGTATATGACAATGGCTCAGTCCAGTTACAAACAATAGATGATGCAGCATACACATTCATAGTTAATGGACATAGGCTGAAAATCTACAATAAGCCTGCCAACAAAGAAGATTTCCTACAACCTATTTCTCAATAGCAAGAGATGGAAGTCCTGGAAAAACACATTGGTGTTTCTCCTTCGCTTCCTCCTGAATAATTAAAAAATAAAAATAAAAATACAAAAAAGAAAAAAGAAGAAAACAAAAAGACAAAAAAAAAAGAAAAAAATAAACAACAAAGTTTAGTTGTGAAAACCAGGAAACTGGCAAATCCTAAACATGAATTTTCATTGGAAAACCAAGTTTTACTTGGCCATTGCATATTCTCAAAAATATTTGCTTTCCTACTTATTTTACATATCAGTTTTTCAGTATTAGTGACTTGAGGACAAGTCAATAAATAGGGCTGTGACGGAGAAGAAAACCTTCCAAGCCTCCTATAGAAGTCACAAATTGGTTTTGCATCATAGCATAGTTTCATTCCAATAAATAAATAAATAAATCACAAAGTTATTAGAATTGTAGAAGGACCTGAAAATCAAGTTAGATTAAGAGCGGAGGGACCTGATGTTTTGATTTTAGCATAAGAACTTGAAGAAGAGATTGAAAAGAAATTGCACAGAAAGACACACCAAGCTACAGGAACCAGGAAATAATTGCATAAGGGGCACATATAAAGATATTCATAGGATCAAATAAGCTTCATAAATCCAAACCAGTTACACCAAACAACATGAAGAGCACAAGGGATTGGCAAGAAAAGTCTGTAAGGATTTTTTATTTTAATGTTTTTAAAAGTTGCATTATTCTTCATTGTTTAGTATGTGACAAAAGAATGCCTTTCCTTGAATATCTATCCATTTAATCTCAGCCTCACCACTTGAAACATCCATCCATTCATTCCCCTACCCCAGGCATCAAAATTGGTAGTCAAAGATAAAATAATTGCAGGTCTCATGCCAAAATTGCACTTTACAGATAGGTTTCAGAATTCATTTTTGTATTGAATCATAAAAAGTTTGAACAAAGTTTTCATTTGTATATCTTCTAAGGTCAAAACACATGATACTTTATGGTTCATATAAAGATATGAGGCAATATTCAAATCATAATTTTAAAGAGAGGTGGGAAATGACCATTTTAAAAAATGATTACATGAAACCGTTTCCTCATTCCCACATAGCCTTCCAAGAATTCAGCAATTCAAAGTTTTTTTTCCTGATTATAGAGGCAGTCTGTCCTGTCAGTATATTCACTCATTTCCAGGGTTGATTCATGATTATAGTGATAGTATTGCTCATTATTCCAGTCAACTTACTCATTTCCAGAACTGCAGAAGAGGTTGTCGAATACACAGGAGAAATTCTTCAGGACTAATCCATGATTACAATGCTATATTTTTCCATCATCTTTGGTGATTTTCTCATTACCAGGTTCAAAATTAGTCTACTAGCATTTTTGTTCTCTCAGTGGATTTCTCACTCCCAATTTGAAAACCCTCACGCTTGCAGAGAAGGTGTATGAAAACAAAGAGGGTTGCGTTCCATTCTCATGCTTGCAGAACCAGTTGTGAAAACACATGAGATGTTTTGTTGTAGAGAAGCATGTGAAAAACACAAAAGTCATTATGTCTTACTTCCATGACTTGCAGAGAGGAATTACTAAAAAATACAGAGGTAGAATTGCTGAAGAAGCATTATGCAGGCATAGCTGAAGAAAAATAGAAATGCCAGAAGATATTGGATGTACAGAAGGTTCATTTAAGAAGAGGAAATCACCTGAGGAGAGGTAAGCCCATTCTAAAACAAGAAATTTTTTTTTTTATCAGTTGAAAGCAGAACATAGCTCTTAAAGTAATTGCAAATATCTGAGTGGAGTTCTCTTTTGAGATCTTATTGAAAGTAAAAGAAAAAAAATGGGTTCTAGGATAGAACCAGAGAAATTTAACTCATCTGATATTCATGAGAAATGTTTAGAGATCTTTGAAAAAAAATAGTGGGTTCCCTTCTTTGAGAAATTTGATGGATGCAATGAAAAGGCTAGATGGGAATTTTCCCATTCATTTGATGGAGAAAGGGCCACAATAGGGAAATTTACTTTCAGGTTTTCTGAAGATATCTTAGCACAAATAATTGGACTACCTCAGCAGGGAGAAAGATTCTTCAAAACAAAGCAGTTTGAAGAGAAGGCATGGGTACCCTTCCTATGTAGGTCAAGGGCAGGCTCAGTGAAATGGAAGAAGGGGGTATTAAGGAGCTAGTTAATCCATCCTTGGGATGAAGTGGCATATATTATTCAAAAATTCCTTACCTGTGAAGGGATATTTAGTATTATATACCTTTACCATATTAAACTGATGCAACATTTGAATGGTGATTGTGAGATCAACATACCCTATTTTTTGCTACAGATCCTTTCCAAAATGGATAAAGCTATTCAAAAACGAACTGGAGATACTACCTCAAGTATTTTCCATTGTGGGATCATTAAAATCATCCTTACCCATGAATTGCAAAGGAAAAGTTTGACATGGCAGCAATTTGTAATTCATTATGATACTAAAGAACCAGAGGAACAGTTAGGTAAAAGAATGAAAGAATATGGAATATTAATGCTCAGATACATTGAAGATGAGATAGAATACCTAGAGGCAACAAGCTCAAAACAGCCTCAAAAAAGGGTAAGAACCAGAAGCATGGTGAAAGAGGACTTGCAAACCCAGGAAAAAGATAAAAGTTTTACTACATATGAAAGAAAGTCAAGAAAACATAAATATGGACAGAAAAAGCAAGCAACAGAAATCAATGATGAGGAACAACAAAGGCACTATGTATACATACAATCTCTAGAAAGTGAAGAGGAAGATCCAATAGGATAAATTGGGCAAAGTAATGAAGAAGTAAACATCATCTTTGATCAGCAAAAAGCAGAAGAAAATTTGGAGTTAGATGCTTAGATAGTTGAGAAGACTCCAGTTGACAAACAAGAGCAAGATGATGGAGACATAGCCATTATTTCTCCTATCTCTAAAAAAAAAAGAGAAGGAATAATTCCTAGTGCAAGAGGTTGACAAATTAAAGAACAAAGATGATGAAATTGGGATGGATACTGTTTCCAAACAGTCTACAGCAGGAAAGAAGAAGAAGAACCTCTCTAAAAAAATAAGAAGGTTGAAAAGTTAAAAATGGAAATGAAGGAATTAGAATTGGAGAATGAGAGATTAAGGAAAAAGAATAGGAAGCTCAGAGTTCAGAATATCCAAATATCCAAGTAGGCATATAAATGGTACGAACAGAAGAGGTCACTCAAAGCCAAGTATCAGAGATTGAAAGTTCTTTATGTAGCCTAGGTTGGTATTGATGCATCATCTCAAATAGGAGAAATATCAAAGGATTGATAGCCACAGGGTAACAATAGTTTTGTGCATTGGAATATGTAGTTTCCGTTTTTTAGGACACTCCTTATGCATGAGGGCATGCAACGCCTTCCTCTTGGGGGAGATGTTGGGTGCTATTTTGACACCTATTTTTTATGCCTTAACCCTTCTAGCCACCCCTTCATACCATTATGATTATCCTTAAACCCTCATACTTCACTCATAAAACCTTGAAGCTCATCAAATGAAGGTATAATTTTTTCTGCTTTTTAATGAATCAAATTTTGTAGTTTTTAAAAGCATTTAAATCGAAATTTTAATAAATTACAGGATTTGCTAACTTCCTGTAAACACTCCAAGGTTTGGATATTTGGAGGATGATTGGGTGAGATTTGAGATATGCAGGAGGATCCTTGATGTCCAAGGATGAATTTATTTCCAACAACTACATGATATATCCCTCATAGGTGTCAATTCAATGTGGGTCAAAGACGACCACTTATGCTGCCAGAAAGCATAAGAACGGGACTGTTTTGATATTTCAGGGATTTTGTCCTATTTTTTTGGATCAGAGGGTGAGCTCAGGGTTATGGCAAGTTATAATTATGATATGGAGCAAGATTGTAGAATTTCAATTTGAAAACAATTAGTATAAATATTGGTATTTTTCATGTAAATCCATCTGACAAAACTGAGTGAGACTCTGCGTTTTTTAATAAAGAACTCAAACTTTCAAACAAATTTGCAAGTGTATTTGCTGTGGTATTCTTTATGAGATGAATTTAGTTACTGGTGATTTTATATTTCATTGTGTGTGAACAGAGTAGTGGAGGGCCCACTCTGCTAAGCCTACACACCATTTCCTTTGTTGTTGCGTTGGTATGTTTTAAATTAATTTATGTAGATGCACATTGTAATCTCTTATGCATTTCTGATTTTCCTGTAGAATAATTTTCTTTAGCTATAGATCCTAATTAAATCTGGAAACCACATTCAACAATACTGTTTTATTTTAATTCGAACGCAAGAGAGTTTAAGACTGTGTAATCCAAGTAGGGTTTGCTATATATTGCTTAGATCATTGTAGAATTGTTTTAGGTTTACTATTCTATTGTTGAAAAACTAAACACATTGTGAACTTATAGTTATTGTAAAAGAACTCAGTGCCATTATGTCTTTAGCAATAGAACAAAATTATTGTAGTCTTTATAATTTTTACATTTTATGATTGTGTTTAGATGTGCTTAAGTTAAAAATTGTCATTGCATACATTTCCTGTAAGAGATTTTTGGTAATTTTATACTTACAGCATTTAAATAGCCATAGATCTCTGAATTACAATAGATTTTAAACCAGTCTAGTTCTAAGTCCATAGATGTTGGATATGCTTCGAAGTATTAGGATACCGGGTTGACATTTAAAATAGTAAGCTCTGATTTATGACAGTAAATTGAGCCAATAAAGTCCCTACAACCAGGCTACAAATGATCCAGCCACCATTGAGGCTCTACATAAGTGTGGGATCCTTAAGTAATTCTGGATACCTGAATGAAAGAACATGTCTGGTTACTAAAGTACATTATAGACATGTGGGATCCTGACCAAGAGCATTTTGTGGTGGGATTCCACATCCTGCCTATAGAGATCAAGGATATTTATTTTCTAACTGGTTTATCTATGAGGGGAAGCCTTGTGGTTCTATCTGGAGCACGAGGGGAGAAGGCTCCTTGGATGATATCATCAATAAGCATTGCTCATTGGGTACAGAGTCCCAATCGGGAAAGCTACAGATGAAGTCTCTGGTGGATCTCCCCTTGAGGACATTAGTATATACCATTGGCAAGGTGGCAGGTACTAGGGCTGACCACCTTACGAGTAGATCTCATATACTATATGCTTTGTAGTGCGTGGATCCCACTCTCTACAACTAGTGTGAAGGCATGCTGGCATGTCTAAAGAGTCAACTAAACAATTGCAAAAGAGGAAAACTGAAGCAGTTTGGTTACAGAGCAGTGGTGGTGTCTTTTATCTTACAGCGGGTACCTCACATGAGGCCCCACATGACCATTACTAGACTTGATCCTGACGATCCAAGGATTCTTGCATGGGTGATAGCCATGCCTCACCTTGGAGGCAGAGGACCTAAAGTCACTTACAGTTCCAGGTTCTTTCGTTGGTTGAGAAAAAAAACTACTGATGGTGGAGGATTGTGCCTATGAGGGGGCAGGCTTTCGAAATGACCTGAGGCGGAAGTGTGGGATGACCAAGGTAATAAGACATTATCCACTTATGTTTTTTGAAATTTTATATTTATTTTATTTTTATTATCTGTAGTACAGAGATAAAAAAAAATTCATGTAGACATTGGATCTGTCCATCCAACTGGTATGTTGCCTATTGCTTGGCTAGCGGGCACCAGGGATATGATGGTGTACTGCTATGAAGCTGAGGAAGAACTTGGAGATCTTGAGGAGAACCTACAGCACTTGACTGTGGGTATCCCTAACATGACCACTGATAAGGTACTTAGGCATTATCAGCGCCATACCACAGGTCTCTCTAAACGGTTCTCTAGGCTACTCCGCAGAGTGGCCCAAGCCATTGCATGCTACCATGAGCATCATGAGGATTAGTCTGCCATGATATTTACTTTTTGTATATGTATTACTAAAATATTTGAAGCTTCATATATTTCCCAATGTATATGTATTATGAACTTTTTATGGTCCTAAACGGGCACTGAAATCTAGAGATGATTCATCCCAAATTTTGTATCTAGGTACTACAACTTATATATATATATTTGACAAACTTTTATATTTACAGTTTTTTATGGAAAATGTGATGTGTGGAATGATTTATCTACTTATGAATTTACATATGTTTTTATGTTTTCTAATGGACTTTTAAGTATGAGTAATATGCCAATCCAAGACATAGTTAGCTAGGGAATCTTCCATCACATTTAAGTATCTCGGGATGTGATGATATGTAACTTACTCAAAATACCTCTCTAACAACCTAGCTCTTCAAAAAGTACGAAGAAGCATGGGATTTCAAATGGTGTAGACTCGGTTAAGCTATTGAAGAACTAGTTCAGAGTCTAGGTAAACCCTAATTTCCCTTTTATCATTACCTAGGGCTTCCATCAGCAATCTAATCATGACTTGATATTCTCCTAGATTGTTGGTGGAGGAACCTAAAAGAATACCCCCTGAACTCACCAACTCACTTGTAGGAAAGTACAGTACCCAAGCTGTTGATGCAAGGTTAAGTGTATATTGATGAGCACCATCAGCAAAACCAATGAAGGAAGTCATCTGTCCATCAAACAAAAGACATGCATAAGTAGGGTTTTATGAAAAAACACATCTTAAATCACACAAAATACACACCTCTCAAAGCTTAAGACACACAACAAACTATAAAGAATATTTACAAGAACTCTATACTAGATGACCTAGGCATAGTATCTTTTCAGGTAGAGCCCATTCCAGGGCTCCCCCAAAGGTATCCCGTCGTAATCAACCAATTCATATTCCCCCTTCTCTAAAATGCAATGAAAAATATATGGCCCATGCCACATAGACTCAAATTTTCCTGCCCCTAGCTTGTCTTGCTTCTGGTCATAGGTCAAAACTAGATCTCCTTCATTTAAGGAATGGGGTTGGGCAGTCCTGTCATATTGGATTTTCATTCTTCATTTATTTTCCTCATTAGCTAAGGAAACATCACGTTGAGTTTCATTAAGTTTGTTCAGATACATGAATATTTCTTCGTCTATAGTGGTATTGGGTAATAGTTCCACATCAAGCTTTAAAGAAGGGATCTCACACTCTATCGGGAGAGTAGCTTCCAGCCCGTATACTAATTGGAAAGGTGTAAAACCAATGGAAGTTTTGACAGTAGTCCTATAGGCCTAGAGTGCAGAGAAGAGCTATAAATTCCAGTTTTACTTAGCTTACCCTACCATCTACTAAAGAATTGTTTTTAATACTTTGTTTATAGCCTCAAATTGGCCATTGGACTAAGGATAGTATGGTGTAGAGTTATTGTGATGAAACCCTAATTTTACACTAAGCTCTACCATCATCTAGTTTTGAAAATGTGACCCATCGTCAGTCACAATGGCCCTAGGAATTATGAATCTCTCAATGATATGGTTAAATAAGAATAGTGCAGCAGTCTTACCATCTTCAGCATATGTCGGCATTTCCTCAGCCCATTTTGTAAAATAGTCTACAGCCACGATAATGTAGCCATGCCCCCCGATTGAGGTAGGTCTATAGTGTATGAATTCTATGCCCCATTTCACAAAGGGGCCAACTGCTACAATGGGATGGAGTAGAGTTGGATGTGTGCGTTTCTTGGAAGTAAACATTTGACATGGTGGGAATTTCTTGATTGTTTAAATACAATCTTTGAAAATAGAAGGCCAGAAGTACCCGACACGCAAGATTTTTTGGGCAGTATCCAACCCAGAGAGATGACTGCCACAAGCTCTAGCGTGGCAATCATTCATAACGATCTCATCCTCTTCATGTGTAAGGAAACTTCGCAATATAGGTTCAACACCATGGCAATATAGGGTATCATTCAAAATAAGATAATGTTTGGCCTGGTGGTGAATATGATGATGTTCATCTTGAGAAGCAGTAGGTTATAAAATCATAAGGTCTGGAGATACAAAATGATATCTCTGTACCATGGATCACTTGTACTAATGAGAAACAATGATTCATTGGGAAATGAATCAAAGGGATCTGTAGTCTCAGTAGTATGCGGAAGGTCACATATAAGCTCTGAAAAAATGAGGGACTTCTTGGAAGTACTTTTGGCGAATTCTAGTTCAAACTCTTGGAGAATCATGATCCAACGTGAATATTTTCCCCCAAGCACTTGACGTGTAAGAACATAGTACATGGGGTTGGAATCCGTGTAAACAGTGGTGGTGTAGAGCAAAATATAATGACTAAAATTATGGACCGCGATGACCGTGGCCAGAGCAAGCTTCTCCACATGTGAGTATCGAGTTTTAGAGTCAAGAAGACTCTTACTAGAATAATAAATCACATGTTCTTGGCTGTGTTCATCTGTTTGAACAAGGACCATGCCTATAGTAGACAAGGATGCATTCACATACAAGGAATATTCCTTATCATAATTTGGTGGTTGCAACACTGGTGCATGGGTAAGTGCTTGTTTAATATTATCAAACGCGTGTTGCACAAAATCATCCCAGACAAAATGGGTATCTTTCTTGAGCAACCTCATGAAACCATGTGTCCTTTCTGCATAATTGCAGAAGAAACGACATAGAAAGTTTTCCTTCCCTTGCAAACTTTGGAGTTTAGTTACGTTCATGGGATTAGGTAGGGCTAAGATAGATTCAATTTTCAAGAGATCTATACGGATGCCATCTTTGGAAACAATAAAACCAAGAAGTTGGCTAGCTTCTACAAAAAAAACACATTTATGGGGATTTAGACGAATATTAAAATGACGACATCAAAGAAACACAGCTCTCAGATGATCGACATGAATATCCCGCTGCTTGGAATGAATAGGTAGGTTGTTAAGATAGTGTTCCACAACATGTTTAATGTCATGAAAAGCATATGACATGGCACATTAGAATGTCATGTCAACGTTCTTTAAACCGAAAGGTAGTTTACGATAAGCAAAAGTTCCCTAAGGAAAAATGAATGCCGTCTTGTGTTGATCTGACGGGAGAATCTCAATGTGATTATAGTCGGAGAAGCCATCCATAAAGGAAAAAATAATGCTTACGGCATAGTTATTGATTATCTGATCGATATAGGGAGTGGAAAAGTTGTCTTTTGGACAAGCTCGATTCAAATCCCTAAAATCGACACAAACACTAATAGTACCCTATTTTTTGTTCACAAGGACCATGTTGAACACCCATTCAGTTAATGGTATAGGGTAAATGAAACTAGCCCTAAGAAGTTTTTTAACTTCTTCTTTAATAGCGGTTGCTTTTCTTGGATGGACCTATCGTAGTTTCTGACGGACGGGCTTGGCATTAGGGTAAGTTTTGATCTCATGAACAACGATAAAGGGATCAATCCTTGGCATCTCTTCATATGTCCATGCGAAGACATCTCTAAATTCCTTGAAAAGGGCCATGTATGTTTTAACCTCTTTAGGTGAAGAGTTCTGTCCGATGAAAATGTTCTCCGAAACACCAGGTTTCACTGATATGTCTATAGGCATAGTTTTTGTAATGTTGCATAAATTTCCTTCAGAATCGACACTACAAGTGAGGATCGGAGACTGAGGGTTGAGGACTATATCAGATGAAACCGTAGAGGTGAAGTGGTCTTCTACCATATGGCAAGGGGGAAGAAAAGAATATCTCTAGTGATAATCTTCCCACAGCATCTCTTCTAACGACATAACTTCCATAATAGATTCATCTATAGGAAGTGTGTGTGAAAGATAATCTAGAGATGGGGAGATGTTTTCGAACCAATATGGCATGTGATAGTAGTCTGAGGCCTCCAACAAGTGGTCATTGGTGGGGGAATAACTGGTAGCTTGGATTACATTGTAAATTTCCTCGAAAGGGGAAAGGGATGTTAATTCATCAGCAATTTCTTTTCCTTTTTCTATATGAGAGGTAGAAATCATGTTAATAGATGCAGTTTGTGAAGGAGGAGGAGGATCAGATAAGGGAAAGAATCCCATTAGTGAAGAATCTTTGATAAGACCTACTCCAATGTCCTTATACTGTGGTGTATTCAGGAGAAGAATGCTATTTGCATCATTTTTAACGGCACTAGGTGTGATGAAATCTAACTGATCAATAGTAACAATATTTCCTTGGAATGGGAACTGGGCGATCTGAAAAATGGTCGATGCTACAACTTGCATAGCATAAAACCAGTTACAACCTAGGAGTAATTTGCAATCCAAAGGAGCGTCGATGACTTCAATATGAATGGAGAATAACTTGCCCCCCAATTCAACATGGATGGAAGGTAGTAATCCATAGGGTTGGAAGGCGTGATCATCAAAATCCTTAATGGTGGTAGTTGAATGGTTGATTTCCGAAGAACCAATGGCTCTCCATTAAGATAACGAAATAACTGATGTAGAGGCACCCTCTTCCAAAATGGTACGATGGATAGTCTTTCTAGAAATCTTGGTAGTGATATGGAAAGCTAACTAATGTGAGAGTCTCGTCTTGAAATCATCCAGTTTGAAAGTGATGATATTTCTATTCTCAGGATCCATAGCTCCAAGGGCAGTAAGCAAGTTTTTCCATTGAGTTGGGTAGGTTTGAAGTACCTCTAAAGCTGACATAGCGCAAGGTTCCTGGGCCAAATCTTCAACAATATTATAATATTGGGCGGCACGAGCATTAGGATTGATTATGGACTTACGTAGAGCACCCTTTGGTGGACATATAATTTCTTTTGGAATAGGTTTTTCAATATGAAAACCATTATTAGGAAGAGGTGTGCAAGTTGAGGGTTTTTCAGATGGAACATAGTCAGTTTTCTTTTCTGGAGGACGGTCATAACTGTGTGATCTTGTATTTAAATTAACCATTTCACTAGACATCATTCGAACTTCATTAGTGGAGGAAGAAGTTTTGTTTAAGGAATTGTGATCAATTAATTGTTGTTGGGAAGGGAAAGGATCTTTCAAGACTGCATGGGTGGGTGAAGTTTTCAATAAATTACTAACTTCCTCATGACGAGGACATTCTTTTGTAAAATGGTCACCTCCGCATATTAAACAAGGAAATTTTACCTTTCCCTTACCTTTTGAATCAACATCTGAGTTCTTTGTTTTGTTTCCTTACTGTTGATTATCAGGTTTTCTAGATTTATTTTTTCCTTTCTTCTTTCCACTGGAAGATTCATTTGATTGGATCATGTTTACTTCAATGGAAGCAACAGGAGAGGGTGCAAGTTTGGTAGATGGTGTTGGTTGATTTGATGGAGTGACGGCTTGATTTTGTTTCTTAGAAGATTTTTCCGCCATTTGTGCTTGAACTAAACCAAGTATGCCATCAACAGGTGGTTCAGTTGTGGGTCTTGATGGATCAGTTGTAGGTTTAGGAGCACGGGGAATCAGATCATACAGAGTACTGGACTGGGAGTAAACCAAGTGTAGGTACTGAGCGTGGCTAATAGCTTGATCCTTAGTAACATTACCTCCCATGGAAACATCTCTAGAAACAGGTGGAAGTAAAGTCTTTGTAAACCAATCAACGAGCAACTGATTACGAATGGGGGCCTTAATTAACCTTCGTCTTCATCTCCATTCATGGATATGATCGAAGATGTGAGTTGATGTGGTTTGTTGAAACAAAGTCAAAAGGTCTGTACTTGTTTCATATCGGATTGGAAATTGAAAGTGTGTTAAAAACGCCATTGCTAAAGAATTGAAGTCCCAAAAAGAGTGATGTGGTAACTCGATGTACCACTTTGTGGAAATATTAGTGAGGGTTATTTGAAAAAGCCTTAGACAGATTGAACCGTCCATCAAAGAATTGGATGAACACCATAAGTGAAATGTCATCACATGGTTTTTTGGATCTTCACCAGGTTTACCATGAAACTTGGGTATATCTGAAGGCAACTTTACAAGAATGGTAGGCCAAGAGGGGTCATGATGGATCGGGTCATTTATCAATCTTGACAAGTCTGGTAGATCTAAAGTAGCTAGAAATTGTAGTTGTTGATTTGGTTGTGGATACTGGTAGTACTGATATGGCATTTGCTGACCAGTAGGACCATATGCTGATTGATAGATGGGTATGGATGATGCCCCCGAAGTTTGTTGAAAAGGTTATTTATTTCAATAATTTCCATAGGGAGGTGGGCCAACCGAGGGAGGGGGTCCTCCGGAAGGTGGTGTTGGTCCTCCACCTCCAGACGGTGGTGGTGGGCCTCCAGGTGGTGCTCCTCCAAATGATCCACTAGGTCCTCTAGGACCTCCAAAACCTCCAGGTTCTCCAAGCCCTCCAGGTCCACGCGGTGGTCCTCCAGGGGGGGTCCACCATAACTTCCAGTAGTATTAACAAAAGTTCCTCCATATGTAAGAACATGGGACCAATTGGGTTGTCCTCAAGGTACAAAAGCATTCCTAGGGTAGGGAATTCTAGGATAAATAGCCACTGGTGGTGCTTGTTGATACACTTGATTGACCGTAGGTGGTTGAGTTCCTGGATAAGTATATCCCCAAGAAGGTGGATTATTGACAGGTTCCACCCCTAATGGTTGGCCTGAAATGGATGGGGGGGGAACAACATTGGTATTAGTAGGAGGGATGACTACTGCAGGTTGTGCTACAGCTACAAATTGTCCTGAACTAGCAATAATTCCACTAACAGATGACGTAACTCACGTCGGGGGTTGCCCGCGGCATTAGAATGTGCTGACATAACTTGATTTATGGATTTCCCTCCAACCATGACTAGTATGGAAGGCATAGTAATGGGGCCGGGATGTGAGAGTGTAGGATTGTCATTTGGACCTGGATTACCTTGAAATGGAAATTCTTCAATAGGACCTAACACTTGAGCTAGTGAACGATATCTTTCAGGCCATGGGTTGCGGTAAGTCTCACCATAGGTTGGATGACCTTCAGGAGAAGTTTTAATTTCAGATAAAGGCCAAGGATATGTATTATGGGGTAAATGAGCTGACATAGTTTCATAACGAGACACAGGTGGAAAAATGATTCTTTCTACTCTCTCTGAAAAGTTACGAGCTCGATCAAGAGATGCATTAATTCTTCTCTGTTCCTCCTCTCACAAAGGAGGATTCCCTGGTGAAGGTCTAATAACCTCGAATTTAGTAATAACTTGTCCCATAGAAGTCCTCAAAAAAGGAGCATCCGGGCCATAATCTGGTGGGGCAGGACTATCGACATGGCCTTCCAATGGCGGATGTACAAAAACATCAGCTGCAGGAGGAAATTGAACCAAACGATTTGTGTAAACAATGAAATATTCTCTGGTTTCACTAGCTAAGGCAGTTCCTATAGGAACATTAGCAGAAGCTGGTTGTTCCATGGTTACTCCTTCTTGTCCTTCCATGGTAGGAGGAGATTCAGGAGATAAACCCTGCAATATACGAGATTGACGTCTCACAAGTTTCTCAGCCAAGGTGGTGGTCGAAGTTATCTAATCTAGGTCAAAAAGCGATTAAAAACATACAAACAAAACCTACGCAGAGCTAAAGGTCACAAGCAGAATTAAATGATAGGACAGGTTCAAAATAGTTGGTCTCTCACCAGGATTGTCAAGTAGCTGCAACTCGCAATATACCTCAAGGGTACATGCGTAGTAGTCTCCCTGAATGTTGTTTTTGGTGTATTTCTCCACATAATACAACCAAAGGGTTTTTCTCAGATGGTCAGGGTATCCTAGTGGGGTCTCCCAATATACACTAGGTACGTGGGAGCTCCAATTGGTAGTAGTGTTGTCTAATGCACAATCGTTCACAAGGGGCCTTCCGATATACAATCGAGTACTTGAAGTACCTTTCTATATACCTCAAGGGTACATGAAAGGTCGTTTGATATACCGATGGTACGTGGAAGAACCGCGCGATTCCTAGGTTGTAGTGTAGACAAATAACAATAGCTCCTATGCTTAATGACGCTGAACATGTCACTAACCTATCACTCAAGTTTCTATACAATTTTAGACCTAAAGCTACCATTAATTTTATCTAGACTATTAGGTGAATGTTTGTGGAATGTTATCTCCAATAATGCAATTTAATCTAAATGTAAATGCACATTTTGACTTCGATGAGAACTAACTAGGGTAAGGAAGAAACCTTTTTCTTTTCTTTTCAACAATATACTGAAAGAAACCTTTTTTCAACAACAAAACAAGATCCAATAAAGTAATGCAAAGGAAGTCCTTTCAAACACAAAAAACTCTTTCAAAAAAGCACTCTAAAGTTTCTGAAAATGTAAGAGAGAAGCCTCTAATGTTCATGCAAAACTAATCTTCTGCTACAATGTCAAAAATACCTATTTTTTTGAATCACACATGCAAAATGGAAATGGAAGTTTTTGTGAGCATAAATAAGAGAAAAATAAAAGGATTATTTTTGTATTTTTTTAGAAAATATGAGGCACACAAAGCAGTCTTTTCTATAAAAGAAACTAATCTTCTAGGAAGAGGCTATAGGATTTCTTTTCAAAAGGAAATTTTCAGAGACTTTACTAAAAAACCAAAGCTGAACTATGTTTTCTCTTTCTTCTATGACAATGAAAAATATTTTTGGATCTGAGCTCAAATAGAGAATCAGACTCACAAAAACCAGTGAACTAGACAATAAACAAGCAAGCAGACCAAACTGAAAAATCTCAAAGGACAGGACAAATTCCAATTTTTGAACAAAAATTTTGTAAACAGGAATTTTTTGAAGACCTACCTCGACACACTGAAAGGCACTACACCAGAGCATCCCAAGCTTCTAAGGTTCTCCTAGCTTTCTGCACAAAGACGTCGTTGACGCTCTGTCAAGCAAAGGAGAAGGCGGTGTCGACACTTCAGTCAAGAAGAGAAAAGGCTCCCTAGAATGGACTGATGCTCTATTAGCCAAAGCGAAAAATGCCACAGAATAGTGGAATGAAAAGGATAAAATCTTGCAAGAGAAACCAAGAATACTGAGCTGACTGAAAAAGTGAAAAAACTTACTCAAAATAGAGGAAAAAAGTTAGAAGCAAAAGATGGATAACTCACCTTGTTAACTGAAACAACCGAAAGGAGAGAGAAATAACCTTCATAGATGGAATGGTTATTGAAGTTTGTATATCTGACTGGATCTACACCAGATTTGATTGGATCTTCCCCAGATATGACTGGATTAGTCTAGATCCCTAGTAGAGTCACCAATTTTGTTATCAGGAATTCTCAACCAGTGCAGACACTGCTTGTTCCTCTGCAATGTAAGACACAACTATAGAACAAAAAGACACAGCAACATATCCTTTCCTTGAATAATTCAATTAACATAAAACATATTATACTTCAACCTTGGATCCGCTTGTCTTCTCTCCAGATAGTCCTTGCAACGGTTCAGTACCTGTAAAAGAGATCACAAGACAAACAAAAAGGATGAGAGTATCATGATAATTGACTATCCATATTGGTGATCAAGGAATCCAATAATATTTAATTACAAACACTACAATCAAATATAGGAAAGGGAAATGTCTTTGTATTAATATATGGATGAGAAATAAGTACACCCAAAATCCTTGATGTCAATGGCTTCTCTCTCAATCAAGAATGTCTACAATCTCCTATGACTATGAAGCCCTCTCCAAACACAAACTAGCTCTACTTTTCCTCTGATTCAAAATTCAAACTAGCAGCATAAGGATGCTTTTTCTGTCTTCTCCCACTCTCTTCACGAAGGCTCCATTTATAGGCCTATAACTCAATAGATGACTTGGTAAAAGGATAGAATGAGATCCCTATAGGTGAGGGAGGCAAATGCCACCTCTCCCAAGCATATAGGAACCAATTCCATGAAGGCTCCCATACGGAAGCTTCTAGAAACATCTCTTTTTTCCTTTTAATTGACCACTGACGCTTTTAGCAGAACTATCAGGAGCATCAACCTAGGGTTTTTGTTAAAGGAGAGGGAAAACAACACCTTTTGCTTAACTAGGCTAGGTGTCGATATGCTCTGTGCAAAACACCAAAAAGTGTCATCCCTTCTAGGTTAAGGAAAAAAGTGACGAAGGTATGCTAGGATTTCTGGGAGGTTAAAGGGCAAAGTGAAATTCTCATGGAGGCTACTAAGCAATGTGATATTTCCAGGTGCAACACCTTAATAGGAGTCACCTCCTCTCTTTCAGTCTATGGGACAATTGTCCTCGGAAGAGACTGTTCATTGCATATTAAGGTTGTTGTAATGATATATGTAAGGTTTCTAGGACTGAGTTCCAGCTTACCAGGGAGTGTATATAATCTATCTTCCTTCGGGATTTTTCTCTTCCCACCACCTTTTGACAGAGTCTCAGTTATTTATTTGTCCTATGCATTCTTTCCCTTCTGATTTTTGAACTGTTGTGGCCTTCGCTCTAGTTTTGTGCAGCCCTTTGCTAGGTTCCCGACCTGTCTACATGAGAAGCATCGAAAGGGAATTTTCCAATAGTCCATCCTCTATCGCCATTGGCTCCCATGAAGCTCCAGATGAATTTCTTCATACAACCCATCGCAAAGGTCTACTTCGATAAGAATTTTGGTGCACCTCTTGTCCACCTTCTTCTCCCAACCTTATTCCAAGGCTACAAATTTACCAATTTTATCTCCTATTTCCTCCATTATCTCTTTTTTCTAGAACATCATGGGTAGCCCTGGAAAAATAGCCCATATTTTTTACATATTGTACGGCTCCATATTTGCATCAAATTCCACATTCCAGTTATTAAGAATTAACCATGAGGGCCCCCATTGCTAGTTTTTTCCTAATAATAATTTCCTCTCTGCCTCTATCTTAAAATAGAACATAATCCATCCTCTTGACAGAATATGGAACATTGGTAGCAGTCGCAAATGAGGACTCCAATTTTCCTGAATCCACCTTCAGAGAGCGGTCTCGCCGACTATTTTTCCGCAGAACCTTCCTACCAAAGCTAAAGACAGGTATTTAGGTACGTTTGATAATGAAATATACTTTCCTACTATTAATGTTGTAGCCTGTTGCATGTTTTTTAGCTTTGGCACTTGTATGTTTCTTTCTTTTTCCATCTTTAGTTGATATTATGACTACACCCTCCTTCCTACTTGAAAGATCGTGCCTGAATTCCTTTGTCATGTGAGCGGACTCTACTTCTTGTTTTGGTTTCACCATTTGCAAAAAAATATGACTCTTCCCTACCAGATTAGTGGAGTCATAATATACCTCATCTATCACCATTATGAGCGTAATACTTCAAAACTTTAAGATATTAAAAATTAAACCTTCAAGAACATAAAGACTTTATCTCCTCTTCTTCTGTCCTTCGCTACTCCTCGCACTATTTTCCTCGAACTATTCCATAGCTGTAGATCCCTTAACCCATACGCCCCTCCCTCCCCCCCCCCAAAACACACATATATATATATTCAAAATATGTTTTCTGAGTCCCAAGCCATTCGAGTATCTGTTGAGTCTCAGTTTGACTACACTGATTTTACTTGTATCTTTTGTCGGTCTCGTTTGTTATTACCCCTAATAATGTCTCTTTCTCGAGTCTATAATTAAATCTTGTTTAATATGTTTAACTCATTTATATCAGATCAAGGCCTGTTTTACCGTGTTCATTGTTTGATGTACTAGTTAGTACTGGTGAATGTGAATTGTATGGTTTTTGGTAATTCAGTCTAGACTCTAAAAGTGAAATTAAACATTTGACAAACCAGTAGTGTCATAATTGCTTGGTTTTAATTTATAAATAATCGGTGCACAATGCACTAGCTCTTGATAATGGAAATAAGAACTTAAAAATGAAGTCTCCATTGTTTTTGCTTCTACAATCCACATGAATTTGTTACAGTATAGTGTTGATCTTGTATTACTGTCTCTTTGAATGCTTTATCTGCTTAATGTTGTTGTATTTTCTTATCAATTTATTTTTTCAATAGCTATTTATTTTCTTAGTTTGGTTTTTTATCATAGGCAATCCTGGATTACACTGCCTAGATTCAATCAACAAATATCAACCAAAATTCCATTCTTACACACATTTTGTTTGTGTAATTTCCATGTAAAATTCAAAAATATGTTGGGATAGCTAGGTTTGTACTAGTGTTTTGGAATGTAATCAAATTCGAAACTTTTGTACAATACTCTTAGTATCAACATCATCATCACACCTCACAAAATCAATGATGATTTGTAGCTCTCTTCCAGGAGGGTTGGATCAGTACAAAAATCTTTGTCCTGGAGCAGTATTATATTTTCATCTTGGACAAGGAGGCTGGTTATAATTAAAACAAGCATTATGAGTTCAAAGTGAAATAATTATATTAATAATTCCCACAGATGACCAAAAATAGGTCAATGGTATTGGAAAGTACAACCAACCCAAATGAGCAATAGGGGAGTGCAAAAGTCATCTCCAAAGGATAAAAAGAAAGCCTAGATTTAAAGAACAAGAATTAAACACTACATATTTTAGGGAGCCAACTCTCGGTACAATCTCAAAGATTGAAGGTTCAAAGTAGGCAGTCTTATGGACCTCATGTGACATACTCTTGATTCCCATTTCCTACCACTATCTTCTATTTCCCTACAATTCATGTAAACTGGCTACATTATAGTTACAATGGTGAAAAGAGGACTTGTCCTCTGATCAAGTCCATCCAGAACCATGTTGAATTCTGAGCTTTGGCCCCTTAATACTTAAATATTATAGACTTTTCTTAGCCAATTTAAATATCTCATCAAGCATGATCTTGTTTGCATCCTCATTTCAACAGAAACCCATTATAAGGTTGGTCTTTCTTTGTTTTGGTAGAAACCCCTTTACTAAATAATTTGTTTTAAGCAAAATGTTTAAAAAAAAACCTTACTAAAAATTCCTAACACATTCGACAGGCTCATTGCATCCGGCTCTTCTGTTATTCACTTAAGCGATTTTACCTGGGCCAATTTTGTGGTTGCTCTCATCAAGTTTGGATTGAGATGGATAATTGCAGTCCCAAATATTAGAAATAAAATAAATACAATTTATTAATAATCATTTTCCTCCAAATACCAAAATAGGTTAAAAGGACTACAAAACATGGACAACATTTATAACCAAATAAATGGGGTGTGCAAGAAGTATTTAGGGAATCTGTTGGCTCAGTGAGTGGTATCTAGAAATTTTAAAACATAGGAACATTTTATCTTCAGTGTCAAGTTTACTATGATATGTGCTATAGATATCATTTTATTTTGCAATATTTTGGCGGATGTGTTTAAGTTTTAATACATCATTAGGACCAGAGATATGTAGGTCTCTTCATTTGCAAGCAGATTCATTAACATAGATGGAAACTATTTAACAAAGGTACTAAGAATATAACTCAGAATATTCTCATCACATATTTCTTCCAACCTACAACCAATCCAGGAGGAAAATATTTCAAGGGATTTATCACATGAGATCAGTCAGGCAAATAATTTCATAAGGACAAGCAATCAACTTTAGAGAAAATTTCAAATATGAATTCTACACAAACATTGGATTAATTTCAAAAAAATTATCAATGGCCTTTGAGAAATGTGATATACATGGGTTAGAGTATCATTCCTCAGCAATGGGGCATATTTTCAAAAGTGGATTTCGTATATTTGGTCTTGGACAGGTAGTTATCACACACTGCTTATTTTTGGAATTGTATCTGTTTTGTCTTACTAAACATGTAAATATGGCAAAAGATTGTAAAGGAATATGTCTATCTTTGTAGGCAAAGACAATATTGGCTTATGAAAGTTTACTTTTTGCCTCTTTGGTTGGTGGAATAAATGATTTGGAGGTGAGTTTACCTAACATTCTTGTTCCAAAAATTAACCCAATTCTTAACATGTATTGATATCTTGTTTCAATTCTTACCGCTTCATGAAAGCCATCATAGGATTGTTTTGCGTACACTTTTGATTTCAAAAATTTGCTAATGATTACATGTAGATAATCAAATTCCTCTTGCAGTTGTGTATGATTTTTTTATAACTTGAATTATTAGTTTCCATCCATGTAATAATTCAAATTAAAATATATTTGCATCTATTGCTATCAGTAAACAAAAATATTCAAGAACCAAATTTTGAGATTCATCCCAAACTTTTCTCCCACAAATTATGAATGCCTTGTATCATTACAACGAAAATCAATTTTTTTTATGATTTTGTTATGTCTATTTTAGATATGTATTCTTGTTTTCTCCTGCTTATCCCTTTTTAATGAAAGTTGTACATGTCATCGTGCCTTTGCATTCTTGATTTGGAGCTCCCTATTTTGTTTTATTGGTATTTATGCTTATACTAATGTAGAAGTGACCACAAATGAGGACAATGGGGATCGGAAGAACAACTAATGTTATTACATAATGGGAGTGTGAAATCAATTCCTATCTCTGCTCTATTAAAAGTAGATAATTAGTTAATTAACTAACCAATATAAACACAAGAAGTACTGCAAAAATAATTCCAAAGCCAAATACAAATGTAGATGTCAAGGCATGTTGGTTCTAGAATAAGAATGAGAAGAGATAGAGAGGAAGAGGATGGCTTCGGATTTGAGTAGTCAATCATCCTAAGGGGACCAATGCATTGCTTGATGATTCCATCTAGAAAATATATGAGAAAATAAACCATTAATGTAATTGTGATAGGAAAATGTGAGGAGAAACATTAATGTATTAGGGACTAAATTTTTTTTTTATGCATCATGGACCATGCACATCGAGCAAAACCATTGTAAAACCATGTGAACGGAATATTTGGTCTACAAGTGTTGTATGAGCATCATTGTAAGGTTTTGTACACTGAGGACGATTCTTGAGGCCCTAGATATTGTCTAAGGAGGAAGAATAATATTTTAGGACATTGTAAAACAAAATGTCATGTCTTGTAGACCATGCTGAATTTGGTATACAAGTGTTAAAATTAACAAATTTTAACACCGCGAGTGGATTGACATACCCCCTAATGGGGGTCTGTGAATCCATCAGTGATGTTAACATATACTAATCGGGGCCTCTAAATCCAATCTCCAAATGCATATGCAATGTTAAAATTTACTAATGGGGGTCTTTGAATCCATCTACGGTCACCCCACCTCCCTGATTGCATTAATATCATTACATATTTCTAATTCTTTTCAATATTATTTTTGGATTAAATTTTTATTGTCGACATTAGTATCAACATTTTCTCTATTTTTTATATATTCGATAGATATAAATATATTTCCATCCTGCAAAAGTCACCATTTTTGCTAAGAGGCCATGAGTGGAGGGTTTCTATTTCGCTAAAGTTGCTTAACAATTTCCCCTAGTCCCACCTATTTTTTGCAAGCAAATGCACATAAGAGCATGATCATGTTAATGGAGGAACTTGAACACGAGTGGGGATAATAACAATATCCTACTTTCATTAACTAAACAATTCACCATTGACTATAATTCATTATTTGATTAGTGTAAGAATATAATTTAGGGTAGGACAAACATCAATGTATCGTTAGACTAGGTACATGATTATTTCCATTGTATTGTGTGCTCCACTTATTTTCACTCACAGTTCATAACCTGAAACATTTTATGATTTTTTTCCTTTCCATTTTCCAAAGCATTTAGGGATTGACATGGATCAAAATGGTAGTCACAAGCAAAGCCATGAATCCCCTCCTCTCAAGGTTTCATAATGTCACGTAGCCAACTAAAATGAGGGAATTAATAAATAGAAAATATTAAAGCAATAAGATCACTTGTTATCATCATGCTACCATCACAACCGAATTAAACTAAAATAGGAAAAAAGACCATAAAAACAAAACCATTAATCATCAATGACTCTCCCTCGCTCTCAAGGATGGCACAAACAATAAAGAAAACTAAGCATCAATAAAATCACAACAACTTTGACTTTATATCTCATAATCAAAAGGGCATAGCTAACCATGTCCTTCAATCATTAGAAAAAAGAAGTTTGATTAAAATACGACTATTCATTATTCTTTATGGGGTTAATGGTGGGTTTGGTCCGGAGCCACCAATTGCTAGAATGCATACACTCACTCTCTTTCCTTGAGTGATGCCCAATTCAACAAAAATCCTAGTTACAAATATACCCACTTTCCTCCTATCAATATTTGGCATCAATTTTCTATTACCTACCCTTCTTTACGGATGGCACAACCAATAAAGTAGGCGTGGTCTCAGGTTTATAATAACTATAATAATATTCTTTTTTTTTTCCTCTTGGGTTACATATTTTCATTATAAAATAATACTATCGTAAGTATGTTGGTTTTATAAAACATAATGATTTAACATACTTCAAATAATGATTTAACATTTTAAGTTCATTTTTTTTCAACCAATAAATAACTATCAAACTACTCAACTCCACCCTGAGAAAGTTGTTAAAGGTGTCGAGCTACCATGACATCTTTTGGGTGGCAGAGAATTAGGGTTCGTTTTGAGTTTAAGGTGTGGGGTGTGTTACTTCTTGTAATGGTGGTGCTTCCCTATTGATCCACCATTATCCCTAAATCATTGTGAACATTATGATCTTTACAGCAATCAACCTTACCCTGACATGACCTTCTTGGTACATGTAAGTAGGTGTTCCTGTAATGGGGTTTGAACACATAGCTGTTGGTTCTTGCTAGATCTGGTAGTTATCAAATTAAGTAGCTTTGTTGAAGCAGTCTGGTAATAAAAGCATCAAATCCATGTAATGGTGGCTATGGCTTCTTCTAAGGAGTTAGAATCAAATACAAGGAGCGGTAAGAATGTTTGTGTGGGAGTGACCAATGCAGAACTAGTGACAAAGCGGACCCAATTGCGAAAGATGTTGAGATGTAGATAATTAGGGTTTGTTTTGAGATTAAGGCATGGAGTGTGTGTTGATGTATATGTAACTTCGGAATGTATTCTTCTATGTATCTTATATATTGTAACCCAATGTTTATTCCGGGATGTCTCTATTATGTATTTGAGTCATGTGGTCATGCCCCGATGTTTCGATCGGGAGGATTAATAATGCAATCAAGTCATATCAAGTCATTAGGTAAGTCCCCACAGTTTCGGGGCACTTGAGTTATTATACACTAATTAAGGTGTAGGCTCGAGTAGTAATTATTAGGTTGAGCCTACATGTGAAAAGGCAATTCAAGTGAACGGATGAATATAAATAGAGAGTGAGAGTCTCTCTATTTATCACTTGTGAAATACATCACTTGCTCTCCCAAGTGTGGCGCACTACTGGAGAAGGAAATTTTGGGACTAAACAGAAGATAGAAGACTACTGCTTTTTTGGTGTTGATTCTATCTTAGAGGAATTTGCAGGGTTTTCTCCTTTATGGTTTCCCCGAGGAAAACTCTTTATGTCTCTTGTCTCTTGTGATGTGCTTGTTATTCTCTCAGTGAAAAGATCCTAAGATCATAATGATAGCTTAAATGTGATAACTAACATGGTATCAGAGCTAACCTGAGAAGAAGACATTGTGCAGCTATAGGAACTAGGGCTTCCTATTTTGTGGATCTTCCTCCATAGATTTTCAGCAAAAGTATGCTAGGATGACTCTTCATTGAAGGGTGCATCTTTCTGTCGATGCGGAATTCAATCTCAAGCATTTTCAGTTTCGATGTGGAAATTAGGGCTTTCTACAAAAGAGGAATTTTTGAGTGAGACCAGCATAGGGTTATTCTCCTCATCAAAATCGAAGTTTAGAGACCTAGATCAAGAAATTTGCTTGGGTGAAACTCCAGGAAAGTCAAACCCTAGTTTGACCCTGAGCTAGGAGAAACCCTAAATACTAAAACTGCTAAGTTTTGGTACAGTCGCTATATTATGATATTGGAGAAGTCTCAGAAGCTGAAAATTGCAGGGACTGAATATAAAATCCTGATGAAGTTTTTGTCCAAAAATCAGACTCATATTCACTGTACTCCAGGAGATATGATCTCTCCAAGTTAGGGTTCCAGACTCTTCCAGAATTCATCCCTAAACACGACATATGGGGAGATCTGCAATATCTTGAGCTACAGAGGTCCAAATGGAATTCCTGAAGATTTTCCAGAAAGGGAACGGACTTTAATTTCGGTGGTCCAAATATCAGACTCAGAAGATGAACCAGTGACACGTGGAATGCCGTACAACTTCGCTGTTCTGAACAGTCCTGTAACAGGTCACCTTGGGAAAAGGATCATAAATCCCAAATGGTGAAACCAATTATGATGAAACTTGCGGAATTGGATCAGGGACATGCGAGGTTATGTCAGTGATAAATTTCAGACACATAGGATCAGTAATTTTGGAGATATCACAGAAACAGTAACAGGAATTTCTGTAGAAGAAATCAGTAAATTAGGGCTTCCTGTTTCGGGAGCTTCCCTCCACTGTTTTCAGAAAAGGAGTACATTGGACAGCTCCATTTGAAGATATCTATCTGTTTGTCCAATCAGATCTGAAAGTTTCCAAGTTTTGAAAATTAGGGTTTCTGCGACAAACCCTAGATCAACGAACTCCGGGACAAGGACAGACACCTCAAATCAGTACGATCTAATCTTTTGTATTTCCATTTGAGGTTCTCATTTCAATATGATCTATCACAATAGATTGATGATAAGCTTGGTGAAGTTGACAAATTCCAAGCATAGAATTATTTGATCTCTCTGAAGAAACTGGATTGGACACCTACATGAGTATAGAGGTTCCAGTTTCAGAGGGAGACGAGGCCAAAGAAGACATCATGCTCATGCTGCAGAGGATGATGAACCATCCAGAAAGAGATCCATATATGAAAGTGAAGATTCTTCAAGCGAGGATGAATATGTTCTGATATCAGCTCTCACAGGTAACATTACTCATAGATAGTGGGGCTTCCAAACATATGACGGGACTCAAGGAATCCTTTGTAAGACTGTCAGAGCGTGAATCACCTCACAAGGTGAAACTAGGAGATGACTACCAATATCCAATAAAAGGTAGTGGGGAATATTCATACAAGCTAGACTCTGGTAAGTCTCTAACAATGAAAGAAGTATTGTTTGTTCCGGGACTCAAGTTGAACCTTCTCTCCATTTCAGAATTGATGCAAAAGGAATGCGGGTTGCATTCATAGATGGTCAAGTCATCATGTGGCCAAAAGGAAAGACTATCGATGATG
>LPNX010359001.1:297242-326014 GCA_001517045.1 Pseudotsuga menziesii | reverse complement strand
ATTTTGGGCTATTATTAAAGTGTTGTTTCACAGCCCAAAGTTGCAGACCAAAAAAAGCAGCACTATAACAATAAACATTGGAGAAGTTTCAAGATGAGTTTACATGTTTATTTGTATCTTGTCAGCTTTATTACAATAGTGAGACATGTAATTCTCAGTTCATTAATTGGCCCTTTCAGTGAAGGGAATTTTGGTATCAGTTCATTAATTGGCCTTTTCAGTGAAGGTAATTTTGGTATTAGTATCTATTTTGCTTTCAAGGAAAGATTTGGTATTAGTTAATTTTGTCACATTGCTTTAATTTGATATTTATTATTCTGGTAATTTTCCAGAGGAGAAGTCATGTGTAGTTGTTAATGCAGTTAGGTTGGAAAGCTAGGTTTGCAGGTTGTTGCGTATAATCTCCAGCAATATTCAAAATTTTGGGATAGAAAATTTGAGGTGGGCTGCCTAGCCAGTCAGGAACTAAATCGTATCTTTTTGAACCAAATCAGTTTGGATGACAGTCTCAAAAGTCTCATTATAGAAGAACTTTGTAGAATGAATTGAAGCTCTCTCCTAAACTTTTGGAAGTTGTGTGCTTTCCTCCCTTTCTTCAGAAGGGAAGGGAAGAGGAAATTTTACAGTCACAAAAGCCATTTTAGGACTCCACAAAGATGGGCATTTTGGACTGTTATTATACACAATTACTAAGTACTACCTATGCTATTATTAGGCCTTCCCTTTTTGCAAAGTCAGTGTTCTGTCTTTGTCTGTTTCAAAACTAGAAGAGCAATTCAGTAATAAGCAATATACACTCTGTTACAATATTTGAGCATAAAATAGAGCTATAACAGAGAAAAATTGAAAGCATAGAGCAAACTAGAGTATTCATGATAGAATTAACGGGGTATGGGAGATTTCATTTCATTCTCTTGTATACATGCAAATTACAAATTATCATGAATTCTGCTTTTTATAATTTGTTAGCTGCATTGTACAAGGTTACAGTGTGACTTTACCTTTCCTTACACCAAGACCTTCGCATCTTGGAAATCCATTGGAGTCACCTTCTGCAATCAAATAATATGCATTTGTCAAGCTAATGTAACTGCAACTTTGAAAATTATGTAGAATGATGAAACCTTGATGAAACCTTTGCATGAAATGGCTCTTTGTATACCCAATTTGCAAATATTTAAAAAAAAAAAATTCACAGTCGTCGCTTAAGCGATGGTTATTCATGTCGCTTAAGCGACAGTTCTCTGACGGTTAATCTTTATCGCTGTCGGTTAAGCGACGGTTATACGAAGGCATGTAGGTTATTTTTTTTAAAACAATTTGACTACCTGTCGCATGTCCGATGCTTACTTTTTCTTACCGTCGCTTAAGCGACGGTTCTTGATGTCGCTTATCCGATGATTACAGTATATATCCGTCGCTTCACCGACGGCATGAAGGTGATTTTTTTTACTACCGTCGAAGATATTCTGTTGCTTAACCGACGCTTTAAATTTAACCGACGGTGTACTTAGGTGTCGCTTAACCGACGGTTACTTAGGTGTCGGATAACCGACGACAAGTTTCCGACACCTAAAAAAAATCAAAGTGTTGTACATGCGACAGGGAAGTGTCGAAAATCTGACATGACGGCCGTCGAATTTTTGGTTGAAATGTAGTAGTGTAATTACCATGATTATTAGCAGACTCTTTACCCTTTGGATTATTCTGATTGTTTGGTGAATTATTCTTATTCCCTTGGAAGTTATTGTTAGGAAATTTTCTGGCCTTATTATTTTTAGAATTCCGATTGGGTACAAATTCTTTCTTCTTTTGATCATAATTATTATTATTCTTTTTGGCCTTCCAATTGGCCATGCTCTCCTTTTTTTGGTTCTGTTCATAACAAAAATTGGCTTTCCTCATAGCTTCTTCCAGAGTTTTTGGATTGTCATATTCAATCCTATCCTTTATGTGATAAGGTAAACAACTAAGGAACCGTTGTACCTTCGGTTTTTTGTCTACAAGGTATGGCACATACCTAAGAAGACTTAAAAATTTGTTGTTCAAATCTTTCATAGTCATTGTACCTAATTTAAGCTCATAGAATTCTTTTTCTCTCTCTTCATAGTACTGTTCAGATAAGAATTTCTTTTTAAAGTACTTCTTGAAGGTACTCCAATTTACGTTCTTTTCTCTTATTCCTTCCACTCTCTTTAAATCTTGCCACCATATATCAGCTTTTCCTGATAGATTATAAATATCCATTCTAGCCTTTAATTGGTTAGAATAATTATAAATATGGAAGTACTTCTTCATCCCGGATAGCCAGGATTCCACTTCCTCCCCCTTTTCAGTTTTTCCATTGAATGTTGGTGGTTTGATCTTTTTAAACTCTCTAGAAATTTCCTCATATGGTTTATATTTTCTCTTTTTAGTATAGTGGTGGTCGTCACTACTATCACTAGTGGAATGAAAATTATGTTGATCACCAAATACCTCTGAAGATGAGCTGCTTTCATTTTTAGTCTGTTTAATCTTTTTATATTTATGTTGGTGACTTATATCTTCTGAATCAGCTCTCTTACCCCTTCCCTTAGTTTGAAATATTTCTGTTAGGATCTGATTCAGCTCCTCCCGAGCTCTTAGAATCCTTTCATTTTCTTTTTTAACAGATTCCATTTCAGATTTTAAGCCTTTTACTGTTTGTAAAAGTTCTAAGGAATTAGTGGTTATGTATTCTTATATAGGGTCTGTTTGTGAGTTTTCTTGTTCAGTAAAGGGAGATTCCTCTTCCGCATATTCCTCCAGTCTTTCCATACCTGTTGTTAAACTCAGAAACAAATTTCTCTGTTGAATAACATTAAAAGAAAACAACATCAAGCAAATGATTTAATACACTGTTTCATATAAGCAAGTTGATCTTTATCAAGGCCTAGTGTTTGAACCTTGTGCTCTGATACCACATGTCAAAACCCCAAAATTTCATAAAAATTTAAAATTTTTAAGATAACATAAAATGTTGAATATGCAGTTTACTAACTACTAGCGGTTAGCGGAAAATGAAACAGTCTAACGTTTAGTGTTAATCATTTTCATATTACGTTAATTAATACAAATTTCATTTTCATAATGTATATAAGATTGAATTGCATACAGTTTTATTTCAATTTTACTAATAAGTCTACTTTTTGGCAAGTAGGTGAAATATATCTTTGAAATCTTGGGCTTACTTAGCATTTATGCTAATGCAGATGGACTGCTGGTTCTTATAGGTTCAACAGGCAACGATCGATCAATAAGAAGTTTAATTCATAAGGTAGCAAGAAGTATTTATGTTTGCAAGTTAATATGCTAGTAAATAAGCTGATTAATCTCAGACAAACTCTGATGAGGTAAAGTAATTTGTCTTCTATAGTTTCTCTTTCTAAGATAGTATGCAAAGTTTAGATATAAAGGTTGTTATCTTTATCAAGCATAGCGAAACAAAAGATACTTACTGTGAGCTTTAAGCTCGTATTCTTCGTCATACATTTACTTCTATTTTAACATGCTTAACTCACAAATGTTATGTTTTAAAAGTACTGTCTCTTATTCATGGAAGTACTCCTATCAATCTCCATAGTAAAGACTTCTAATAGAGAACCTGTTTCCAATTCGTCTCTATCCTACTTAGCCATGGAATTTATTAAGTTGTTATTGTATGTGATATTGCTAGTCATCAAGTTATGAATTTTAGTACTTGAATCATTGTTTTCTACTTGTAAGATTGTAACTATGAACAATACCACCTTACTCTAAAATGTGCCAATATCAACGTTTCTTGCATCCTGTAACAGTCTTCTATCTGGAAATTTCCATGCCATTGTAAATACAGCGCCTTATAAATATAATACTTCCTACCACCATTTTTATAAGTTCAATTCATAAGAAACCACATTATCATTTGTTATTCCTATAATGTATAACCCCTGTTCTTGATTAAAACCATAGTAAAATTACTATTACCATGATGCCTCACTCAATATAAGTCGTAGTGTATTCTAACTACTATGGTAGGTTTTACTACTTAGAACTTCTATTCTAAGGTCTATATCGAAGAGACATTAAATTAAAAACTCATATATTCTAATAGAATCCAATTATGCACTATTGACTTTGTAACAAATAATAAGGTTCATTATTAATGTCATTAGCAAGTCGAGCATACAATACTTAATTTGTAAAGGGTTACGCTAAGGTTGATCCTTGTCATTGTTTATTGTCATTTTCAAAAAATTCTTTTACTCTATAGTCAAATGACATAAGGAAGTTACTAGGAATTCTAACTAAATTTAAACCATCGATTTCGAATGACATGGTTTAAGCTCCCATAATATATAATTATTTTAAGTCGATTTGCATGGTTTCAAACGAATTGTTAATGGGATAGTTTATGGTTGTGTGTAGTTTCCATGGAGGTCGTGAGGGTTGTTCCTCTGCTTGCTTGGTCCAAAACTTTTGTTTAAAGTTGTTGTAGTTTCCAGAACTCGGTCTTTGATTGCAAACCTTCGTGGTTGTGAAGCATACAACGTGATTGTTCTCTTGTTTTTTGTTTGGCTCTCAGCCTGTCCATAGCTCAGTCCTATTCTCCTCGTGGCTTGTCATGACTTTGCGAAGCTAAAGCTTGTTTGTCACTGTTTGTACTCCACAGTCGGCGTAGGGTTTGGAAAATTCTTGTGTGTACATTGCGCAGCTAGTGACAGTCTCTTCATTGCTCGATAACTCTTTAATTTACAGGTAAAAATATCTCGGTTTTTTTTATGTAGACTCTGCCAAATTATGAACACAGTTTAGGGTTTTTTTTAATGTTATTGAACTGAGCCTCGAACTAATGCTTAGTAAAATTATTGTACAGGAACCCGTGACAGTTCCAAGCTTCGGTGGGAGAATACATGATGACCGTATTTAGTAGCTCGTAGCTCTAACTAGTAATCCCTGAGTTCAAATGGGTTTTTCCCTACTTGTATTCAGGGTTGTTGATGGAGATAATACAGGGCTTGGAAGCTTGTTTCGATTTCTCACTGGTTAGTAGGTTTTTAATATGATGATGTTTTATAGTTTTTTACTTGTAAACCCTTGCAGTCATGCTGGGTAATACCGACCTTCGAGCCATGACATGTATGTAGTTTTCTTGACTTGTAAAAGGGGATTACAGCCTTACGGATTGATCATACTCTGGTTTTTAAATTAAAAGGTTTTCTCCTGTATTTATAGTTTTTAAGTGGCTCTTGTTTTCGATTACTTTGTTTATATAATTTGAATTATAGATGCTAATACTATAAAGTAAGTTTTCTTCTTAACTGTCAGTGGAGTACCTTTACTGTTAATAATATTTCTTGTAAGTAAATATTGTTATTGTAAAAAATGTAGGTTAGTCGTAATGTAAAATTTATATTTTTATGCTTACCTGTTCAGAATATAATAGTTAGGGTTTAATGGAATGAAACCCTTGTATAAATATACTCTTAATTTAATTATTAATTGAGAACTATTTCCTGCTTGTTTCTATTTGGTTATTATAGGAGTATTGAAGTTTATTAATCTGCTTATGAAGCATTTTTAAAATAAAAGAGTTTACAAATATGCTATTAAGTTTTTGAGATAAGACTATACTCAGTCTATCGCATAGATTATAGTCTTCTAGTTTAATTTGTTTACTGAGGTACCAATGTATATGGTTAAAAGTTTTATAAATTAATTTACAAAAAAAAAAAAACTAGGTTTTCGACCCTCGGTTATGTGGCACAGTTTACAATCCTTTTTGTTAAATATAAACTAGTTTCTAAATATGATATTTTAATTTTATTTTATCTAATGTTTATATTTATACTTGTTTTTACTTACTATTTTGTAGCTTTGAAGTTATTCAGAGCTCTGTAGAGAATAGAACATTAACTCTGTGACTCTATTTACTTTTCTTAAATAAGGGTTTATATACCTAACCCTAATCTAGTTTGTATTAAGTAATAATTTAGAATTTATTAAATAGTTTATAAGATATATTGTATGGTTAATAACTGGTATAAATACTTAACTGTTACCTTCAAATAAACTTTTGTTTATATCAGTATACTAATACTTTAACTCTAGTGTAGTTTTATTGTTTCTTTTCTTCATTTTTTTATTTAGTTATACTTAAGTAAAAACAGTAAACACAATTAAATCACAACATTGTTTTTCCTCTGTAATATTTTAAACATTGAAATAAAATTACTCTGCTATCTACAGTCACACAATCCCATCTACTATTTTCATTCTCTTATCTACTTAAAGCATTCTATCTGTGCTAGAGTACGACTTGGTTTCTAGGTGTGGAAAAACACAGTTTCGAAATTTATTTTCATTCTAACACATTATTCTCTAAATCCATTTCATTTCTATAACAATCTAATAAAAATACTAACTTAAACATTTCACAAACTGAACTGTTAACATTCACTTAACAGTTAACTAAGATTTATTTAACTAACACAGTAAAATAAATAACTTAGAACTTGTTGAGGACATACGACAATAGCTTTAGGAGGTCGTTCCTCCCTACCAATCTCCTGGAGAGCAATCAAACAATGCTTCCTCAGGACCCGTGAGCCTATTCTTGGTCTTGCTGAGAACTGGTAAAGAATGCAAACAGTAGAACCCTCTGTCAACTGATTAGTTCAATACCTCAGTAAATACTCTGCTCTCAGCAGTATGATCTTTATCTTAAAAGCTGCACTAGATCAATTAGCAGTTACCCCCTCAAACATTTTCCAAATTTACCTTTCAGTGAATTTATCTGAAGTACATTAATTCAACCTAAATGATCACTTCTCTAGAATGAGCAGCCTCAACTCTCTTCAATGGGAATTTTTATAAAGATTGCCTAGATCTTTTGGGTCAGTTTTCATTAATTGAGCCACCAGCTCTAATTCCACTTTCTTAGGGAATCATGACCACAAATGTAGGGAGTTTCCACCTGTAACAGTTGGAAGTGGTTTGAGGATGCTGCCACATGTCAGTTTGCTCTCCACCTAGTCTCCTCCACCAATTTGACCAGTAAACACTCTTTTAACAGCTCTCCTAAAGCTGTTGTCTCCTCATTTATTTATTTATAATAAAATATTCAGAATTTACATAAAATATCCTTGACCCCACTAGGTCATGAATTACAACTTAGCATAAAATTTAACATATCGTTCCTCAATAATATAAAATTGTTTTTGTTTTTGCAAAATTGGGGCATGTGACAGGAAGCTTTATGCTATTCCTTCACATATTTTGGGAAGAGGGTCACCATGGTCATCATCCGTGTTATGGAGGCATGTGCATCTTCAATAAAGAGTTGTTTGAAATGTCAAACCACTCACATATGATAGGTCCTTGAAATCCAAAATCTGGGAGCCATCATCCCTATCAATATTCCAAATGGAGTTAACATGTTTTCTATTTTCCATATGGTTGTGAAAATACTTGGTATTTTCATCACCCTATTGGATGCAGATGGCCTGACTTTTGAGTCTCTAGAAGGATTCTTTCTCCATAAGGATGTTCCTTCTTCCAAATGGATATCGGTGGCCACCCACCTATTCCATTGGCTCAAAACAATTGTAAATTTTGGTAGTTTCCTAGTTATTTTTCTATGGTTTTTCAGGTCCCAAACTTCTAGGGCCATTTTGAGGCCCTTAACAATGTATTTTGGCGATTCGGGAGGCCAATTGTTTTCCAACAACATGCATTTGGCCCTAGTTAAAATATATAAATATCAAATATACATTTCCAATGTAGTATCGAGCACCCAAATTGAATATCGTATGCAAAATTTAGGACCCTGGGAAGTTGATTGTTCAACTAACCACCTTGGAGCCACAAAATTTATGACGATTCATCTTCTAGGGTTATGTTTTGCACATTTAGGGTTCTCACCCTCATTATTATTATAAATAGGCCCTTTTGGCCTCATTTTGTATTCATCTTGGCATGAAAGAGCTTAGCAACCACATCTTTTCTTAGAGGTAGCTACCACCATTCTAGTTGTTGCATTTTACTGTCTATTCTATTTTCACCATTTAATAGAATATGTGTTTACTGTATCTCTCTTTTCTTTTCAATATGTAGGTGTTTATGATTCTATATTTTTTCTTTCATTTTGTTCTCACATAAATTCAGATCACTTTACCTTAGGTGCATTTGATGTGGTTTCGGGTGCTCAATGGTTACGCACACTTGGACCCATCTTATGGGATTTTGTTGAACTTTGGATGCAAATTTCAGTCAATGGGAAAAACACACATTGAAGAGATTACAACCAGGGTCTCTCAACATCATCAATTTACATTGCATGGAAAATATCCTTAAGAAGAATTCACATGGTGTCATCACTCAGGTCCATTCCATTCAGATGCAACCATCAATGGTCTCCACTACTCCCTTGGATCTACAACAAAATTTGGATCAATATGCATGTGTTTTTTATGAACCAATGGGATTGCCACCTTCAAGACCAGATGATCATTGTATTCTGATCCTTCTTGGAAGCATCCCTCCCAACATCAGGCCCTATTCTACCCATTTCACCAAAAGACAAAGATTGAGATGCTCATTCTGTTAGAATATCAAAAACCCACTCCATACATAGGATATAATTAATTAATCATTTTGGTTAATCTCCTATGTACTAGACTAGGTAGTTGGCCTTCATACACAACCACTTAATCAACACTTGCCATAAATACCCTAGGGGCACCTTATACTGATTCTAGATAAGAATCTACCAACTTTATTGACTTCCCAGATTAGTAGCTATGCCTTCTTGTCCTTTTCTACCTTTATATTGTTTTTCCTGCTTTTTAGTGGATAAGGTAAAGCTAGTTAACTAGGAAACTACTATCTTTTGTGGCCAACCCATCCTCCATGATTTTCTCTCTAGTTTTGATGATTAGTAATCTTTTCCATTGATCATCATTACTCACTCATGGTTTAGCCAATTGGTGAGATCTTGGTCTTATTTAGAAAGTGCTTTAGTCACCTTTGGTAGTTTTTCATATTTGGTAAGCCTAATTTATAAGCTAGCATGAGTTGTTTCCTTAGAAACTCAATTTTTCCTCTCAAGGATGTATTATTTATGCACACTATTGTTTATTAATAATATATAGAATATTCTCCAATCATTCTACACTTATCTTTTTTTCAGTCTCATTATTCCTCTCTTTATTTTTCTTGTGAATCTCTGTAAGAAATATCTTTTGGATCCAGATCCACCTGCTGAATCTCTACTTGGTATCTAAGAATAGGATATCAAATCTCTACATGGTATCAGAGAATTTTTTCTTAATCTATCAATCTCTACATTCTACCAAGTACCTCAAACAATCAACACTGTACATATCCATGAGTGCATTAGACATCCAATATCTCTCTGAAGAAAAGATTGATTGAGCTTACAAAGTATTTCTTCAAATTATTTTTTGTGCAGGTTGCAAAGAGAATATCCAAGAGTGCAACAAAAACAAATCATGGAATTTTCTTCATCTATGATTCTGACTCCTTTCAACTATCATTTATGGAAAGCCAAGATTGGCATTCTATTGCATAGTAAGGGTTTCTACAGAGCTTCTATGGCTTTAGAGAATGAGCCAAATGTTGTTGTTGAGAAAGCAAAGTGGCATAATCTAATGGATGAAGCCTATTTATTTCTTTGTCTCTCAATTTATCTGGATTTCTTTTTCATCTTGACGGTTTGACCACTCCAAACAAAGTATGGACCAAACTTGATTCTCTCTTTGGAGTACAAGATGAGATAAGAGCACACCAATTTACTGAATGAGTTAATCTCATTGAGTCCAAGCAGTTTCGAATCCATGGAAGGGTTCGTCACTAATTTCAAGTCACTTATTATTTTTCTCAAGCAATGTGGGATTGAGAATAAGGAATATCAATTGATTCTTTCCATCCTTTCAAAATTGGGTCCTGAATACTTAGTTTTTGTGTCAACTTTTCATGCTACTAGGATTTCTATTTCAAATTGAAAAATTCCTTCTTTGATTACATTCATTGATTCACTTACTAAAGAGCAAGCCAAATTGGTTAAGATGATAGCTCTTAAAAAAACCAAAATAAAATACCCAGCTCTTGTAGTTCAAGGAAGCAACAATTCAAAGTCAAAATAAAATAAAAAATTTAAAGAGAAGAAGCCAAAGTCAAATTATGAAGATGAAGGTTCAAATCCTACTGATTAGGGTTTGAATTCCATGAAGAAAGCCAAGAAGAAAGAGAGATCATCCAATTGTTCCTATTGCATCAAAGGTAATCACTCTGAGAAAAATTGTTTCAAGAAGAAAACGGACATGATGGCTAGCTTGCTTGAAAACCATAACATTTATGTACTAAATTTTGCAAAGAAGAATGAGCCACAGAAGCTTGCCGAATCCCCATAGCACTGTCACAATGTGAAGTACCAAGTTAATAAAAATTATGATTTGAGTGATAGAGTTAAATCATTTTCTCAATTCTCTAATATAGGTTCATGTTATGATATATCTGAATCAGAAATATCAGTGTCTTCCTTGGATAAATCACCTATCAGTTCACTAGAGCCATCTCCCAGTACTTGTGTTTTTTTACTAGTTCCTGACTTGTCTTTATCTAGCTCTTCCTCACTCCATTCAAATGCTTCTGATTCTGATTTAGAATTAAGTTTTTAGGATGATATGCAGGTTATGACATCATCCATACCATTTATCCATCCTTTGAATACTCATAAGACTGTACAAACCCTAATTTCACTAGTTGATTCCTCCTTGGATTCCTATGTAGTGTCACTTGTTTTGGCTAGTTTCAAGTCTTGTTTATATTTCACTTATCCATGTCATTTGTCATATTTGAAATTATTTTACAAATGTTTGGATCTGATCTAAACATCTATGGTTCATATTTCAAGTCCATTTACCATTTAGATTTACTCATCCATCAATTTTACCCAGTTGCACATCCATTTCCTATTATGGCCCTATATACTCATGAAGACACTATACCTCTAGTTTTTCTGCTCCATGTGACAATAATTCTGATATTTCAGAGTCTCTTAATCCTCATTTCAGAATTGGGAAGGTGCTAAATCAGTTTGGAAGGAAGATATATGGTCTAGCTCACCATTTTTCCGCTATAAAAGGAACTAATTGTATTGAGTTTCTTACTCTTCGGGAAGGAGTATGCAAACTTATCTTTTCCTTTACTAATCCTTTTTTAGATGAAAGTATGTTGTAAGTGAGAAGCATTTAGATAATTCTCCTCCATCATCAGATGATGAGCTACAAGGAGCCTCTCCACTTGTTTTTTGTAGAGACTACATTGATTCTTTAGCGCATGATCATGGAGTTCACATCTTATTCACCAAGTTCTTCAACAAGAAGTAGTTCAATCAGCTTATCCAAGTGAATAAAAATGAAAAGTGAATACCATTTGTTCATTTCGGTGCCATGTCCTTTTTGAGGGAGGATTTTCCCCATGTGGTTTTTCCTCTTTCCTCAGTTTTTTGGACAAAATAAATTGTAAAGGGTGACCATATCCTTGTAGTTGGGCCCTATATACCTATATATTTCTAACATTTTTCAGATATTCCAACATAAATTTAGGATTAATGGGGGGTTTATAATATTAAAAACCCACTCCATAGTTAGGATATAATTAATCAATCATTTTGGTTATTTTCCTATATACTAGACTAGGTAGTAGGCCTCCATACTACACTTTGTCAACAATTTCCATAAATACCTTAGGAGACCCTTATACCAATTCTAGATAAGATTCTACCGTCTTTATTGACTTCCCATATTAGTAAATGTGACTTCTTGTCCATTTCTTCCTTTAGACTATTTTTCCTACTTTTCAGTGGATAAGGTAAAGATAGTTAACTAGGAAAATCCTATCTTTTGTGGCCAACCCATCCTCCATGATTTTCTCTCCATTTTCCATGATTAGTAATATTTTCCATCACTCATCATCACTCACTCATGCTTTAGCCAATTCGTGAGCTCTTGGACTGATTTGGAAAGTGCTTTAGTCACCTTTGGGGATTTTTCATATTTGGTAAGCCTGCTTTATGAGCTAGCATGAGTTCTCCTTAGAAACTTGATTTTTCCTCTCAATGATGTATTATTTATCTAAAATATTGTTGATTAATAATACATGGAAGATTATCCAATAATTCTTCACTTCTCTTGTGTTAAATCTCATTATTCCTCTCTTTATTTTTCTTGTGCATCTCTGTAAGAAATATATTTTGGAGCTAGATCCACCTGTTGAATCTCTCCTTGGTATCTAAGCATAGGATATCAAATATCTACACATTCAGAACTCACCGAAGCAAG
The DNA here is from genome assembly GCA_001517045.1 of Pseudotsuga menziesii. Taxonomy (NCBI): domain Eukaryota; kingdom Viridiplantae; phylum Streptophyta; class Pinopsida; order Pinales; family Pinaceae; genus Pseudotsuga; species Pseudotsuga menziesii. The sequence goes on along the minus strand of LPNX010359001.1, from coordinate 313,649 downwards.
TTATTATTCACCCTAGTACTAGTTCCTTCTCTTCACCAGTTCTTCTTGTCTAAAAAAAATATGGGTCGTGGCGCCTTTGCATTGAATTTGAGCACTCAATTACATCACAATCAAGGACAAGTTTCCAATTCCAGTTGTTGATGAGCTTCATGGTGCTCATTTTTTCTCCAGTTGGATCTTTGTTCTGGGTATCACCAAATTCAGGTTCATGAGGATGATATCCATAAAACGACTTTTCACACACATGATGGCCACTTTGAGTTTTTGGTCCTTCCCTTTCGCCTCACGAATGATCCTTCCACATTTTAGGCATTGATGAATAAAATATTTCAGACCTTGTTGTGGAAATTCATTCCAGTCTTCTTTGATGATATCCTCATCTATAGTAAAACATGGGCTAAGAATATCCAACATCTGGATCTTGTAGTGCAACTTTTCTGTGATCATCATCTATGTGCCAATCAATTTAAATGTGTTTTTGGGAAGGAGTAAGTAGAGTATCTCAGAAATATTGTTTCAGCACAAGGGGTTTGTGTGGATTGTTGGGTGTTATAATAACTAGATTTATTCACCTAATATTTAATTATCGACCAGGGTTGGTTGGCTTAGATTTGACACAAAATATATGTGAAGGTAGAGGGGTTGCTATGGTGTCGTGGAAATATTTTAACAAACAAAAGATCGAAAGATATTTCCAAATGAAAAACCGATACCTTTCTGCTGAGTTAGAATTTGGGGAATTACATCCCCTACGATAGTTAGTAGGGATTTCAATAAGTTTTCCGGTCTTAACAAATCTACCCTGAGGATCTGTAAGTCTGGTCATGAAAAACTTTAAACTAAAGAAAACCTATGCTACTACTATTGCTGAATTTGGGGGCGCTTGTTATAATAGATGCGTAGGTTCTTACTTCTCATCTTACTGATCCCCCGCTACTAACCTATTACTAAGCTTCATACGGAATTCTATCTACCTTACATAACAACTCCCTTGCAATGGTGCAAAAAATGTTGGGTGTTATAATGTCTAGATTAATTCACCTAATATTTAATTATTGTTCGAGGTTGGTAGGCTTAGAGTTGACATAAAATATATGCGAAGGTAGAGGGGTTCCTATGGTGTCATGGAAATATTTTAACAAACAAAATATCGAAAGATCTTTCAAAATGAAAAACCGAGTCAAACTCCTAAGAATTCAATTATTAAGGTAATCAAACCGAAACAAAATATTAAACTAAATAATTGACAATTTATTCTATAAGTAAATAACTTTAAACTGAAAAAGATACTATTAACTAATCTTTAAGTTGGAAACTAAGATGCAAGGAAGACCTAATTAATAAGCAAGTAAAAAAACTTAATAAAATAAGCAAGTAGAAAACTTAATAAAAAAAATTAAATAGAAAGAAACAAGTAGAAAAATTCAGACAATATCTTTGAATTCTGTCCTACAAGTCTCTTTCAGTAATCACACAAGGAAAAAGGAATAACCTAAAAACATACTAAGGATAACACATACAATACTGAAACTTACATATAAATGGATAAATCAATACAAAAGCATAAACACAAAACAATACATTAGTAAAAAGAAATCAGAAACAAATTCAAGAAACAAAACATAAGATAACTTAACACATATTCAAGGTGAAAAAGAAGTAAAGAAAATGATAAGACTTTAATAAATAACCTAAAGCACTATAACTTTAATTTTAATGTTAAATAAAACTATTATCTAACTATCTCAGTTAAATCATACTTCAAACATTAAGGAAACAGAACTGAAAACAATCTCAAAACACATTAAAAACACTAAAAATGAAACTATGGAATGAATGATAGACTGAACTGTAGGTCTGAAAGGGGTGGTTGAATGACAGTTTAAATAGGTTGTCCAAATGACAGTCTGCACAGTTAAAATGACAAAAATTAACCTAAATGATTTAATCTTCAGCTGAATTCGTGCAGATGTAAATCTAATGCATAAAGACAATAAGTAAACCTACTTATTAAGCAAATTGAACAATGAAATGAACTTAAACAAATTCATGAACATAAAGAAATCATTGCATGTTAATAAACAAACTGAAATTTAAATTGCATAAACTTGGAACATAAAGGTAATAAACAGAACTGAAATTAAAATAAATCTATTCTATCTAATTGCAAATACTGAATAGTAAACTGTAAATAAAAGGACTGAAAGTAAATTTGAAAGCAAACTATGCGCGCAATCTAGTTATTTAATTCTGGAAATAAAATGCATTACAGGAAACAAATGAAATAATAAAACTAATTGGAAACAAAAATAACTACAACAGAAAATATAAAAGAAATAAACAAGAAAAAGGGAAAGAAACCTCTGGTTGATGAGGGGCCCTCTCAGCAATTAGGGGTGGTGCCTGGATAACTTCTACTCAAACACAATCTTCAATAGCAAAGAATACAACTCTTTATTCAAACTATGGAACAAAAATACAATGTTCTTCTCCAAAAACGATTGTCTAACAAATAAAATGATCAACTCCCTCACTCTGCATAAAGAGGTGTTTATATACAAAGTTTACAGGGATGAGGAAGTTGACCCTTTAATGGTCGACTTGTCTCTAAATTTAGTCAACTATAAAGGTGTTTAACTAATTGCAGGCCAATGCATAGGATCTTCCTTATTTAGCATGAGTCTGGTTCTCTTCATTGGACACCATAGCGCACAGGCTCCTTCGTCATTTCAAATGGTTCTCAGATGTGGCGCACAACTCCTTCCTTAGAACAGCAGGTAGACTGGTGGCAAGCAGAGGAGAGCGCATGGGCAATTTTTCTAGAAAGCGGGCTAATATATCAAACCCAATGCGTGGTCTGGTGGTGAGGTGTCGACGAAGGAGGCTGCAAGTTGGCAGATAATCTAGAAGCAAGCTTCATTACCCATACGCATGGACAACAGGTCGTTTGTAGAGATATTTCACATTTTAATGCCTAAAATCAATTCTCAACAGTGCGCATCCTGGTTAGCGATTTGGATGGAAAGCTGAACAAGGAGATGGATTGTGAGCTAGATATGCTGGGTGCAAATATAGGATGAGAAAAATATATTTTTGATGGTGTGCTTCAGGACTAAAGTACGCAGTAACACGTTTTAACACTTGGCAAACTACCAACGAGTTTCACGCAGCGAGCTGAATGACGAGCTGGACGTCGAGTTTGATGTGCTGTGCACATGGCAAGCTGAATGCGTACTTGTTGTTAATTTGTCCCAAACAGATTATATAACCTATAAACAAATATACAAATCAATTAATATATCCAATGTGCTTCAATAATGTCAATTTTAATTAATAAAATCATAAATGATAATAATAAATGGATTTTATATAAACCTTAAATTCATACATACGTGGATTGAATAGTGATCTGCATGACATAAAATATGCAAAAAGATAATAAAACATATGTTTAAATGAGTAATTTAATTGTAAAAAATGATAACAAATCTAGGATCAACAGTCCCCCAAACTGGTGAAATGTCAGGTCCCACTGAGCAAAAAGAAAGATAACAGATCACACTGTCATAGCGAATTTTGAGACGTGAGCCAACAACGGGCATATACATAAGTACGTAAATTCATAAGGTTTTAAAATTAATTCAACCATGTCCAAAGTAAAACTTTGGACAAGTTGAACATATGACATGAAAAGTATAAATCGCATTTATAATCAAGAAAATTGATCATTTAATAATTTACATGCATGATTGGGTAAGAGGATAAGGTTGTCAATAATGAAATGATAAGAAGAATTTCTAAGCATCCACATGAAGGTAAAAAATTATTTTCCAAAAAACAAAATTTGGTTAGCAAATTTTAATTCTAAGTGCTATAATATTACAATGTTTTATTTAGATCATCATTTGGTATTTCATTTGGACCTTCATTCGATTCTTCATATTGATTTTGCTATAAAAATATTCTTCATGCTATAATCAAGTTCCACTGCTTATATTATCCTAAAAACACTTATCATTTGTTAGAGATAAATAGATCTATCATAAATAATGAAAAGGAAAAACAATTTAATTTTTCCCAATCCTTTCTCAAGCCATAGAAGAAAGAAGAATTGATTGTTCCAGAAAATAAAATTTAAAGAGTTCTATTATTTGGTTTATTATTTTGTAAGAAAAAGAAAAAAACTAACTAGTATATGGAAATGATTCAGATATGTATATTCATGAAAAATATAACAAAGCATAGAAAGACCGTTTGAATGATAATAATTTAGCCAAAAGAATGCCACAATAAAAGCTAGTCATCTATGCCTCATTTTAAAGATATCCTGTCATCACAAAATATTTAAGTTTACCCTGAAGTATGTGAGATTTACAATCTATGGGTCCCATTTCTAGGATAATGACATCCTAGGTATATATTGAATTAGATGGCTAGGGTCAAGCCTAACTTACAACCATTCTCAAATGACATGTTAAACAATTGGCCGTGACATGTGTATTCATAAATTCTAAATTTTTTTCTTTATATTATCATTGTTTTACGAACTATGTGCATAGTAGTGCATTAACCAGATCTCTTTTACCAGGTATTTCCTTGTTGCCAGCAGGCCTGTTCAGTACCCCGACAGATTTACCTTGGTACCATGCAAGCATAGCCCTGCTGCCAGCGAGCCTGTTGAGTACCCCGACGGGTTTACTTGCATTTATTGAGATTCCATGTTTTGAGTTTTTACTTAGCATTGACCCGCTTCCATCATGCCTATTCAGTACCCCAGCGGGTTTTCCTTGTATAATGATATTAAATATATGGAAGCTGATTGGTACTAGAGCGTGTTAAGTCCTGCTAGACACATAATTCAATTTTTGTAAAATAAAATTATAAGTAATTTCATAATGGCCATAACCATAGATCATGTCAAAAGAGAATAACTTAAAGTTTTTCTTTAACCTAACAGTCCTTCTTCTTCATAAAAGAAAATTAATGTTCCCCACAAACAAAAATCCCACTTACTCTCAAATTATCACCAAAATATATGAGAGACAAGTTTTCATAACAAGTATAAGATGAATTTATAATCCATAGGTGTAAGATGAGAATGTGAAAAATATGATATTGAAAGTAGGTCTATCAAGCAACTGTTCAAAAAACAAATCAGAAATATACATGTCTGAATCAAAATACCAAAAAACCATATGAATCAAAGAAGAGCTAGTTAAGAATGATATACAAAGGATTGTAAATTTTTTATTTTCACTAGAGGCTGCAAATTTCAAAAGTACCCCAAGAAAGGTTAAGATACTTGATGAGTGTTTTAACATACTTCCCTTTTCCAAGTAATATTCCATGAGCTGCTTATAGAGATAATGTATTTGTAATCAAACTGCAAAACCACTTGTTAGATGATTCAATTTATTCATGAAGACATATATAATAAAAGAAAAAGATTCCCTTGTAAACAATATATTAGGAATTACTCTTATTTATTCAAAGAACACACATATTTACATATATACAAGTGATAATAACCCAAAATACTTTTCAAGGATAGGGAGGAGGAGGAATAGCTTCCCCTTCGACTAATTCCATTTCATTCTACTGCAAAATATTTTGTATAAAATCCTGTTTAGATGTCGGTTGGTGATAAAGTCTGAGTCTATGTCCATTTACTACAAAGGAAACTTGTGAGACATCAATTGTTTTAATTTTTACTGACCCATTGTCAAAAGCTGTAACTACTTCGAATGGGCCCATCCAATGGGTAGTTAAATTTCCTTTGATAATCTTAAATCGTGAGTTGAATAGTAGTGCCCAATCTCCAGTATTAAACTGCTTTTGTTTAATAAATTTATCATGCCATGTCTTTCGTTGATTCTTTATTAGCATGGTTATTTGGAGTGCATCTTGTCTGATCTCGTCTAACTCATTAATCTGCAATATTCGTTGTTTCTATGCTTCATCCAAATTCATGCCTAATTGTGCTGCCATACAAAAGGATTTAACTTGAAATTAAATAGGTAAAAGGACTTGTTTTCCATACACTAACTCATAGGGGTATGCCCGGTAGTGTTTCTCCATGTTATCCTATAGGCCCGTAAATCCTTTGGGAGTCTATCTGCGCAATCCTTATGATGTAAGTGAATGGTTTTGGTTAAAATGGCTTCTAATACTTTATTATTTGATTCTACCTAACCATTAGCCTGAGGGTGATAAGGTGAATATTTGCAATGTCGGATGCCATATTTCATAGTAAGTTCTTTCATTAATTTAGAAGTAAATTGAGTACCTGATCTGTGACAATTTCTCTAGGTACACCAAACTGAGTGAATATTTCTTCATATATGAATTCTACCACTGATTTCTCTATAGCTCTAAACAAAGCTTTAGCTTCTACCCATTTGGTGACATAGTCCATGCAAACTAGGATATATTTCTTTTTTCAAGACATGGGAGAATTTGTCCTACAAAATCAAGAGCCCATTTCTCAAAGGGTTCAATCATGAGTTGGGGTTGTAGGGGCATTAGATCAAATGACGTAGGTCTACCCATTCTTTGGCAAATATCGCATCCTTTGACATATTTTGCAACATATTTAAAAATGCTTGGCCAATAATAACCAGAATGTAAGACTTTGTATGATGTCCTCTTATTAGAAAAATGTCCTCCACAGGGTCCATCATGGTATGCATGGACATTGATCTAGGAACAAAGCATCAATCTCATCAAAGAATAATCATCAAATAACTCAATAAATGGTGTTAATTGGAACCAGAATGGTTTCCTCTTTGTATATTCAATAAACAATGAATAGTTACAATAACAATGTCAAGCAATAGCTTGAATCAATGAGGAATTCTAATACCTAAGGAGGTCATTTGAATTCAATGAGTGAGTCTAGCTTAAATGACTGTAATCCATTGGTTCACACTCAGTTAACCACTTGAACAAAACCCTAATTGACTCACCAAACCCTAACTAAATTCAGAGTGCAATAAATGACTGAATCTCAATTGAAAGAGATCAAACACATGTCATAGCAAGCCAACCATCAAGTGCTAGTGCTTCAAAGACTTCAATGAACACCGATGAGGTTAACTGAAGCTGAACTGATCATCAGAAGTTGGTGGAGGCGCCCCTGTTGACTCTAGATCATTAAATAATAATAAATAATCATTAAATAATATATTTAATGAGAGGAGGTGCCTTAACTAACTGGTTGAACTGATTATAACCACCAGTTAGCAATTAGGTGCATTAATATCACTCAGATCACCCTCGGAGTGCTCCAGTTATCCTCCTTGACTGTAGGTAGGCGTGGGTGTGATTGGATGATGTCAATTAATGCTCCACTGATGTCAATTAATGTCAATTATACTTAGGATAGTTGTTTAACTAGGACAATTTGACCAAAAAGAGTGTGTATGGTGGTAAATGTCTCCAAAACCCCCCCTTAAGCTATACTCAGGAAGAGTTAGAAAACATAGATGCATAAAAATGATAGGGCCCTGGCAAAAAAGGCCATATGTCACCCTATACAATAAATTAACTTCTTAATATAACCAAGGAAATGGGGAAAACCTCATGGGAAAAATACCCCCCCTCAAACTAAGCAGTAAATCAAGAATTGGTTCTTCTATGCAGCAGCATCCTAAGACTGTGCATGTGAACCTATGAATCCAAAATAAATGAATATGTCTAGAGGAATATTCCATTTTGGAAGAAGAAAAATGCACTCAACTGAATCAGAAATATAAACAGTTGCACAGTGAAAACTGGACCCATGTAGAGTAGCTGAAATCATCTGAAGAGAGAGAAAAGGTTCTTGAGGATTCAAACCATGTGTGGAACACTCAAGAAACTGATATGTTTCAGCCTTGAACAGCAAACCATGTGTGGTAAAATCAGCCCCAATTTTTAGGAGCAAGTGTGCAAGCGGATGCAGAATGTCTTCCTCTTTACTAGTTTTGTGAGGAGATGAGCATGTGACCAAAGGTAGAGAATCCCTGGGACTCTGGAGAGAGAATTATTGAGCTCCATAATCTGATATAGATTCATAAATGGCTAATTATTCAAAAAATAAAATATCGGCAACCTCATAAGAGGAAACTAACACCAAATCCCTAGCAGCAAAATTGAAGAAGAACCGCGGTACTTGATTTTTCACACTAGAATTGGTGAGAGCAGCTACAAGCATGATTGAAAGCTCTTGGATTTTAAAATATGAAAAAAATAATATCATATCAGAATGTAAATCAGATCTAAATAAGTTCACAAAATATCCAAAACTGTGAAATGAAATCAAATCCCCAGCATCATTTTTGTAGGAGACTTGCGGTACTTGTTTCTTCACGCCATTGATGAGAACAGCTACAAGCAGTACTGAAGGTTTATGAACCTGAAATTTGAACCAAGAAATATCAGATCATATACAAATAATATCATATCAGATCCAATAAGGTTCATATCATATCAGATCCAATAAGGTTCATATCATATCCAAAATTATGGTCAACCGAGACGATGGATGCACAGTTGTCTTTTTCTTCAAAATTCTGAATTTTGGTGCATGCAATCCCGCAAGGATTGTGTTGGAAGATTTAGATCATGGGGAGCGAATGTGTCACTCTTATAATCTGATATTTCTTCCAAAATATCCAAGTTTTTACATATTTTCACACCAGCAGCAACATTAGAGGGAGAAAAATCAAATTTCTCTTCAATTTCGGAAGCAATTACTGGTAAATTTTGCACAGAATTCAAAGGAAAATCACCAGTGAATGTTTGCATGGAAGTGCAGTAGTATTTTTATTCAATATCAGAGATTTTAATGTCTTCTTCTATTTCAGTAATATGAGGAGATGAGATATCAAATATCTCATGAACTTCTGTAGCATCAGGAGAAGGAGTCATTGCATGGAGACTTTCTTCAATTCGAATTGACTGTGTAGAAGATTCTGCTTCATCTTCATCTTGAACAAGTTCATCAGAGAGAGTAGATTCTAATAATTTTGAGTAAAGAACTCTTGTGGTGCTGTATGTGATCTCCAAAGTGCTATTATGATCCTCATTGTGCTTGCCAAAGGTTCTGTCCAATTTTGTCCAGATATCCTTTGGGTATTCAGCATAACCAATAAGGTAGCGCAAGCTAGGAGAAAGGGCCAGACATATTGATCCAAAATATCTATCACCATCATTTAGCCAGTCATTATCATTCTCATAACACTGTTTTCCAAGTTCAATAGACACCTCATAGAGACCTTTTCTCTTCAGAGATGCAATCATCTTCAACTTCCATTCTGAATAGCTTGTGAATGGGGTGAGAAGAGGGACTGATGGGTCCATTCGATGTTGTACCTGTTAAAACCTGCAAATCACAACAAAAGGGGCACTGTAAGGTCGGACATCCTACACATTTTAGGATTTCATCACACCCAAAATAGTAAATCAATCAAGCTTGATCAACAAGTTCTTTACTTGGGGTATTAAGTGGTAAGCCTTGGCTTCTAGTGCAGTGCTGGATTTTTTAGCTATTGCTCAAATTTCATGCATAAATCTATCAAAACGCTTGTTTTTGAGAGATAGAGCTTCGTCTATCCATGAGATCTGATACATTATTATTCTTGCACATTGATATAGGAACAAGGCATCAATCTCATCAAAGAATAATCAACAAATAACTCATGAAATGGTGTTAATCAGAACCAGAATGGTTTCCTCTCTGTATATTCAATAAACAATGAATAGTTACAATAACAATGTCAAGCAATAGCTTGAATCAATGAGGAATTCTAATACCTAAGGAGGTCATTCGAATTCAATGAGTGAGTCTAGCTTAACTGACTGTAAGCGATTGGTTCACACTCAGTTAACCACTTGACCAAAACCCTAATTGACTCACCAAACCCTAACTGAAGTCAGAGTGCAATAAATGAATGAATCTCAATTGAAAGAGATCAAACACATGTCATAGAAATCCATTCATCAAGTGCTAGTGCTTCAGTGACTTCAATGAACCCCGATGAGGTTAACTAAAGCTGAACTGATCATCAGAAGTTGGTGGAGGCGCTCCTGTTGACTCCGGATCATCAAATAATAATAAATAATCATTAAATAATATATTTAATGAGAGGAGGCACCTTAACTAACTGGTTGAACTGATTGTAACCACTAGTTAGGTGCATTAATATCACTCAGATCACCCCCGGAGTGCTCCAATTAGCCTCCTTGACTGTAGGGGAAGGCTAAGTTATCCTCCTTGACTGTAGGTAGGCATGGGTGTGACTGGATGATGTCAATTAATGCTCCACTGATGTCAATTAATGTCAATTATACCTAGGATAGTGGTTTAACTAAGTCAATTTGACCAAAAAGAGTGTGTATGATGGTAAATGTCTCCAACAGGATGTCTGTCATTCCATCCTCCCGCACGCATCGTCAGATAATAAGATATAGACCAGTGCGGAAGAGATCGTTATCAACCCAAGAATAATTAGAAATTTGAACTATAATACGATGGTTCTCATGTGGGGACAAATGGTTTGGTGTTTTCTCAGTTGCTAAATAACTGGTAATATCTGTGAACCAAGGGGTTTGAACAGATACAACAAATAGATGTTCATTAGGAAAAGTGTCATCAACTGGTTTAGTATCATCTTCATGTTGAATACGGGAAAGGAAATCTGCCACTAGATTTTCTTTACCAGGTCGGTCAATGACGGTAATGTTAAATTCTTGTAATAAAAGAAGGCACCAGGTCACTCTACCATTAGTAATTAGTTTATTCATTAGAAATCTAATGGAAGAGTGATCAGTATGCACAAAAAATTCATAACTTGTAATGTAATGACGAAACTTATTAATAGAATAAACTACTGCCAAAAATTCTTTTTCAATAACAGTGTAATTAAGTTCGACAGGAGTCAAAATCTTACTAATAAAATAAATGGCATAAGGTGCTTATCCCTATTTTTGACCAAGGATTCCTCCAATGGCCTTATCAGAGGCATCGGTGGATATGTGAAAAGGAATGGACCAATCGGGACCCCTGAGTATTGGTTGGTGCCACCGATAGTTTAGCTTTTAGGATTTCAAAATTATTTTGACAAGATTCTATCCACTGGAATTCTACATCCTTTGTAAGCAATTTAAACATTGGTGCAGCTATTTTAGTGAAATTTTAAATACAGCGGCGGTAATAGCCTGCATGACCAAGAAATATTCTTACCTCTTTCTGAGTTTTGGGAGAGGGAAGGCCAATAATTACTTCGATTTTCACAAGATCTGCCTTAATTCCTTGGGAGGAAACATGGTGTCTTAAAGTTAACCTTCTGTCAGTTAAATTTTACATTTTTCATGACTAAGGGATAAATTTGTTTCTTGACATCGGATCAAGACTTTCTCGAGGTTGTCAAGGGCTTCTTTAAAATTATTTCCATAGGCCATAAAATCATCCATGTACACTTCCACACAGTCATGGATAAGATCAGAAAATATTCCTAAGACTGCTTGTTTAAAAGTGGCAAGTGCATTACATAGGCCAAATGGAAAAAATCGATAAGCGTATGTTCCCCAAGGGCATGTAAAAGTGGTGTTGTCTTGATCTTCTGGTGCTATTAAAATATGGTTGTAACCACTATATCCATCAAGAAAGGAAAAATACTGTTTACCTGACATGGTATCTAACACTTGATCAATAAAAGGTAAAGAAAAGTAGTATTTAAGTGTAGCTTTGTTTAGCTCCCTAAAACCAACACAAATGTGCCATTTCCCTATGACTTTATTTGGGAATACCACTAAATGAGATACCCATTTACTATCAGAGATAGGATAGATGAAACCAGCAGTGAGGAGTTTTTGTAATTCTTCTTTTACTATATCCTTTAGAGCAGGATTCATCCTCCTCTATGGATGCCTTACAAGTGACATGCTGGATCCATATAAATATGGTGAATACAGGTGTCAGGGTGTATACCCTTTGTATCGGTGTATTCCCATGCAAATGATCTGACTTGTTTCTTAATAACTTTAAGCAATTGTGCTTGTTGGTTTTCACTTAATCCTGTGTTTATATGTAGAAATTTTTCAAGGACAACCTCCCAAGGTATGGTATAGGGTCATGTATGCTCTTCAATCATGAAGACACAAGGTTTTTCTGTAAACATTGAGAGATCCATATTCTCTTGAAACTCATCTCCAAAAATCTGTTCAAATTGAGCAAAATATTGAGGGAAATCTGTACAGGTTGTTGAAGAAACAAACTAATTTAACACATTCTCAGTGGTCTTCTCCAGAAGTGCCAAGGAGAAATCACTAGGAAGGGAGAGATCATAAAAGTCTTCATCCTCGAAAGAACAATTTAACCACCATGAATTTTCAGTTATTGGTTGTGCTGGGGGGTATAGAATAAGTCTTTGTGTAGACAACCCATTGGAAATTGTCATCTCTCCATCCCTACATCCTATAAAAGCATTTGCAGTAGCTAACCATGGTCTTCCCAAGATAATAGGATGCCATTTAGAAGGATCCTTTGATTTTACGACCATAAAGTCGACAGGGTATTTCCATGAGGCTACTTATACAACAACGTCATCCATCACTCCAACAGGTTTTACCATAGTATGGTCTGCTAGTTCTAGGATGGAAGGAGTAGGTAAGATAAATTGTCCTAACTGTAAAACTTCTAAAACTATGGTGGTCATCATGTTAATAGCAGATCCTAAATTGATCAATGTATTTTCTATGGTGTTGTTGTTTATAATTATAGTCACTACTGGGGCTCCTGGATTTGTATATTTTGCAATCCGGGACTGATCTGTCATACATTCAGATATCTATCCTATAACATGAATTGTGAGAGGGTCTTTGTGCTTCTTCCATGAGCGTTTAATACATATCTCCTTTATTTCCTTGCTGTAGATTGGTATTTATTTGATAGCTTGTAATAGAGGGATTTTAATACAGATACTCTTTAATTCATTCAAAATGTTGTACTCTAGATGAACTACAGGTTTTTCTATTATTAGTCTTTCTAGAAATGGAGGAATTCTTTGCTCGTGAATAGTTTCTTTTGGAGGGTGGGTGTGTACTGAAACCTTTGGAATGTTCTTATCCTCCAAAATAGCATCATTCAAGGGTTCATTCAAATCCTCTTCTTCTTCATTTGCTTCATGACTGATGACTGATGACTTAGGTTTATCATTCATAACTATTCCCGATCGTAATTGAATTTCATGTACAAGTACAATCGAAATAAGGTATGATGGAAGAGTTTGCAACTCAATGCTATTAAGAGCTTGAGTTGGTTTATTATTAGGGTTAGGTATTGGTTGTGTAGGTAATAATGTCGGTCGAGGAGGATTTGTGTGTTGGAAATGATGAGGTTGCTGTGTGATAAAAGGAACTGGAGGTATAAATCCAGGCAAAGTTTGCTGGAAATTTGTTTGATGCTAAGAATAAGGGTGATTAGGTGCAGGGATAGGTTGTGACTGAGGATATGGTTGTCCTCTCCATCCTTGTGACCAATATTTCTATTGTGGAAATTGAGGAGGAGGGTAATGGGGTGGCCAATTCTGCCAACTTGAATTGTTCCATTGTTGATGTGGTTGATATGGAGGATAATAGAGTGGAGGTTGCGGTGGAAAGTACTGATACGATGGTTGATCTATAGGTTTCCAAGGAGGCCTCCTAGATGTTTCAGCTACATCCCCACTCTTATAGATGGCTTGAAACCTAGGCAAGGATGGGTAGTTATCTGTTGGGTGCTCTTCTGTACATATGTGACATACGAAGATGTTGTTTAATGGACATTCCCTTTGGGGATGTTTAGTTTTACATCTTGGAAAAAAATATGATTACTGCTCGTTCTTCATCCTACCTTTTCTTGGCTTGTAAAGCATCTAGTTGAAAAACCATTGCTCCTAAGATATCAGTTTTGAAGTTCTCCAACAGGTTTCCTAACTCTACTCTTGTAACTCCACCTGAACTAGGAATGTTTCCTCATACATTTCTACTATAAGGCTCTCGATTTTTTTTTGCAAATTCCCCCCTACTCCTAGAATAATTTTTACACATGTCATCTATTTGTGCAAACGTTTTATGAGAAATATCACCATCTGCCATGAGATTAAGACTTTCTAATAAGTCATCAGAGATCCCGTTAAGGAAAAGTGTAAGTACTGCATCTTCTTAGAGGTCACTATATTTAGATTTATGTAATGTATAAATGAACCTTTCGAGATAATCCTCCAGGCTCTCGTCTTCAAGTTGTTGTATTTTGAATATATCATGTCGAGAGTCCTTAGGTTTGCAATACTCTTGATATTTTCGCAAGAATGAAGTTTTCATATCGTCCCAAGTCCTGATAGTGAATTCTCCTAATTCCATGAACCATCTCAAGGCATAATATTTTAGTGTAGCAAGAAAGATTTTTAGTTTGTGAGCATCTTGTAGATAATTATAACTCCTACAAAGGATATCGAACTCAAACAAGAATGTGTCCGGGTCCTCATTATTTTTTCCATAGAAAGTAGGTAAGGAGGAAGGAGGGATGTTTTTCATAGTTACATCCTGCATCGTGTCTAAAATAGGGAACCCAAAGGTAGCCTCAATTCAAGTTTTCCCTTCTCCTTCATCATTTCTAACTTCGTTGTGATCTTCGTTGTCTCCTCTTCTCTCCATATAAGCTATATTTTTAACGTAAATATACCTAGGAGGCTTCTTTTGAGGTGATAATGGGGCGTCCCAACGTTCTTTTTCAGCAGAGATATTCCTCTGATCAACCATGTTTCTATTGAATCCTAGAGGGATAGTAGTTTCTACTGTGGAAGTTTTAATTTGTGAGATGATTGGATTTACGGAGGTTCCAAAGAGAGCTTTCACCTAGGCAGGATCAACAAAGTCAATGAAATTCGGATCTCCTACAACGTGACTAGTGGAGGGCTAGAGGTTTCTAGTGGCCGATCCTCTTGAACTTCCTCAAGAATGAGGTCCTTAGGACCTTTTGCTAAGGTTCTTTCTCTTTCTATGGCTTCCCCAGTAATATCTCCTGAGATAGTCTCCTTAGGTTTCAGGGTAGAACTACTTCCTATAGGCGTCTTCTTATACATTTCTGCTGAGTTATTATTTGGGGAATTATGTCCCCTACTATAGTTAGCAGGGATTTCAATAAGTTTTCCGGTCTTAACAAATCTACCCTCAGGATCTGTAAGTATGGTCATGAAAAAATTTAAACTAAAGAAAACCTATGCTACTACTGTTGCTGAATTTGAGGGCACTTGTTATAACAGATGTGCAGGTTCTTACCTCTCATCTTACTGCTTCCCCGCCACCAACCTATTACTAAGCTTCATTCATATTTCTATCTACCTTACATAACAACTCCCTTGCAATGGCGCCAAAAATGTTGGGTGTTATAATGTCTAGATTAATTCACCTAATATTTAATTATCGATCGGGGTTGGTAGGCTTAGAGTTGACATAAAATATATGTGAAGGTAGAGGGGTTCCTATGGTGTCATGGAAATATTTTAACAAACAAAAGATCGAAAGATCTTTCAAAATGAAAAATCGAGTCAAACTCTTAAGAATTCAATTATTAATATAATCAAACCGAACCAAAATATTAAACTAAATAATTGACAATTTATTCTATAAGTGAATAAATTTAAACTGAAAAAGATACTATTAACTAATCTTTAACTTGGAAGCTAAGATGCAAGGAAGACCTGTTGGAGTAGGGTCCCGTAGCTACAGGAGAAGCTGCCATTTTGGCGGATAGACAGTTTTGGCAAAGATATAAGAGATAAGGTAAAGATACGATGCCATAGCATGTTTCTAGCTACAAATCAGAGCCGAAAACTATGACTATCAGGGCAGAGAAGTCAAAGAAGATGACAGTACCTGAGCAGCTGAGAAGAGAGAGCTCACCCACTGCATTCAAGGCAGCGGCCGAGAAGAGAGAGCTCACCCATTGCATTCAAAGCAGCAATGAAAACAGGAGGTCTCAGATACCCTCATAAAGGAAAAAGTGGCAA
Source organism: Pseudotsuga menziesii (assembly GCA_001517045.1). Taxonomy (NCBI): domain Eukaryota; kingdom Viridiplantae; phylum Streptophyta; class Pinopsida; order Pinales; family Pinaceae; genus Pseudotsuga; species Pseudotsuga menziesii. The sequence goes on along the minus strand of LPNX010359001.1, from coordinate 297,618 downwards.
CGAGGCTGAGGAATTGAAGACGAAGGACACAGAAGGAAGCGACGCCCAGTACCCACGATCAGTGCCGGGAAGCATGGAACACTGCAGAGAGCTGTGGTGTAACTGGCGGCAGTTCGAGTACAGATAGAACAACTATCACAGTTAGGGTTTTTGGGTTACTGTTGGGACAGGCCCACAGTGTTGTAATGGTGAGACCTTCGGGCCGCCTATAAAGGGATGTATTTTGTATTGTAAAAGGTTAGCTAGTTAGTCTGTTAGCTCACAGTTATTTTGTATTGTAATAGAGTCGAGCTCTGGTTCTACTATTCATTCCATAGTTACCTTACTGTAACCAGTAGCCGATTCCAGGAGTATGTATGTAACAATCCGCAGGGAG
>LPNX010359001.1:147021-291040 GCA_001517045.1 Pseudotsuga menziesii | reverse complement strand
TATAGCTCCATATTCAGTCTCCATTGTTGATAATTTTGCATGATCAATTGTTAATTGTTGTGGGTGAAATTAATCTACTGCAGGCCTGAATTTCTACAAAACATATCTTCACTGATATACATACGATATTTTTTGTGACCTATGGAAATGAGTTGTACAACTGGTTATCAAAGCTGACTGATCAGAATATATTCAGAAAGAAAAGAAACATTGTGTGGACACTGGAGCTGATTCACACCGTGAAGAGCATAGACAATCCCATTACATGAGCAATCGAATTCTGGCTTGCAAGTGTGCTAGAAGTCTTTGTTACAGATTTTGCAGTTGAACAGACAAAAAGCTTCAGCGAGGCTGAGCGGTACTTCTTCAAAGGATATCGCAGTAAGTACCTAAAATCTTTAAACTTGTCCATTAAGATGTTATTATATGAAAAAGGAGTAATGGATATAGTTTCAGACCAATAAGCTAAGAAAGTGTGATGTCACAAGAGTTTGAGAGTGATTTTGATGATATTGGATGTACCCGTAGTGGAAAGAAATATAAAGTAGATTTCAACTCTTCCATATTTGAAAACAGTTCAGATAATACTAGACAGCAGAGTCATAGTAATACAGAAAGAACAGAAGGGGGTATCCCTTACCACCCTTATACCCCATAGAAAACAACCGAGACTCAGAACAATCCCTTAGGAACTCCATCTAGTAGTTCACCCATAGCACATACTACCGCTACATCACCTACATCTACACCGCCAAGTGGTAGTAACACAACAAATCAGCATCCACCACGTAGAAATAGAATGGGGGATGACATGAAGTTACCTACCTTTAAGGGTACAGGGTCAGAAGACCCAGAGCAACACTGGTTTCTATGTGAAGCCATGTGGACCATTAAAGGGATCCATGATGATAATATTAAACTTGTATAGTTGGTCACCACACTTAGGGAACGAGCCTTAACATGGTATATGAAGTATACATCAGCGATACCCAGAACACTTATACAGGTCCGGGCTGCCATGATTAAAGAATTTAAGAAGCCCAAGTCCGAATCGCAGTGTATCATAGAGCTCAAAGACATTAAACAGTTACCTATAGAGTCAGTATGGGACTTTGATCAGAAATTCAAAGCTCTCATAGACCAAGTTAGCTTTGAGTTTGCGCCGGAGCAACATAAGGAATGGTTCATCGCAGCACTGCTTCCGCATATTATAAATCCACTGATGCAGCAGAGACTCCGTACGCAGGATGAAGCGTTGGATATGGAAATGAAACTGGAGGCATCACCTCTAGCTGAGACCAGTATAGGTATGACAAACCTGCAAAACCAGTTAGCAAATCTCACGTTACAGATGCATGAGATTAGAAAAGGAAAAGAGATTGCACAAGACATATGGTGTATCAAGTGTAAAGTACAAGGCCATAATAAAGATAATTGTCCAGTATTTGTTGAATACTTAGCAAGTGGGGCTCCTAACCCCTTAGCACAACATCAAGGGCCATGGTGTGAACTATGCAGAACAAGAGGACATCCACCTCAACAATTCCCTTTACTTCAAAAGTATGTACAGAAACCTAAGAACTTATACTATACCTTCTGTAAGTCAGTAGGACACAAAGACCATACCTGCAGAGCCTACGATCTCATGGTCGATAGAAAACATGACTTGTACAGAGTCCAATCAGAGACACCGGGTCCAGCAGCAGGACCACAGCATGAACCGGCTCCTATAGGTCGTGGAGGAGGAGGCAGAGGACGAGGTCATGGAGGAGGCTTTGGTTGTGGTGAAGGCTTTGGCCATGGCCATGGACCGATTACTTGTTACAACTATGGAGTTGTAGGGCATTATGCTAGGGACTGTCATAACCCTACTACGACATGTAATTATTGCAAATCTTACGATCACACTATAGAATAATTTCCTACCTTGATAGCCAAGATCAGGGAACCTAAGCCAGCGGTACACCAAAACATTCAGCTTATCGCTGCTGAGCAGAAAGAGCCAGAACCAAGAGTCAACATTGTGACTCACAGCGGTGCTTCAACTAGTGGGACATCGCAGGATACTGAAAAGAACACAGGTCCGGAGTGGGTGCGCAAAGCCACTACTAAATCAACACCAATCGACCTGTAGAAGAATAAAGAGACATTTTAGGAAGCTAAAACTTTCTTTAATGACCCTACGCAATTAGTATCGTAGGTACAGCCATCTAGGGGCATATCGCAGCAAACATCATGTGGCATTAGCCCTATTTAGATATCGTAGGCTACCACATCAGGAAGATGCGATGAGGATTAGTCGACAGGAAGCGTACAATCCTTCCTGTGGAGTTGCTTAAAACTCGTGAGAAATGAGAAAGCTATTGAAGAGATTCAGTGCATCATAGATCAGTGTCAGCCATCTTCTTCCATGAGTAGTGCACAACGTATTGTTCATAATATTATGGGCCATACAAGAACAGGAAGAGAGATGTGACTCACAGCACAAGTTGGAGAATTTGAAATGGATGAGGTAATCCTAGACTTAGGATCAGAGGTAAATGTTCTGACTAAGAAAACATGGGAACATATGGGTAGCCCCAAGTTAACCAGATCGCCTATCCATATACAACTAGCCAATCAACAAAGGGTATCACCACTGGGTCGATTACCACAAGTGCTAATTGACATTGATGGAGTTCGCAGTTTTGCAGACTTTGAAGTTATAAAAATCATTGGCGATAGTAGACCGTATCCATCTATACTAGGTATTGATTGGGAAATCGACACCATGGCTGTTATCAATTTAAAGAAAAGACAAATGACCTTTGAGGATATACAGATCCAGGTCATCGCACTGTTGGATCCTTTTCAGGGTCCTAGATATATTGAACCTATCCAAGAAGAGGATGAGGCACGTAATATGGAGAGCCTCTAGCAGATGACCACCAACTAGAGTGACTACATCAACCCAACCACAGAAGGAAATATCAGTTGGCGATGCGACAACTCATGCGCATTGGATTCGGATGTTGGTCTAGAGAACTGGAAGAACAGACTTTATGAAGTCTCAGCTCGTAGATGTGCATATCTAACTAAGTCAATGCGATGGATCGGAGCAGAGCTTAAGGATATTCCGTCATTTGATGGCTTAGCAGATGTCAATGACCTTTTATACCAGTTTGAACAAGAAATTCCTCACGATCAGAGGATTTCAGCAATTGAACTTGCAGTAAGAGCCACACCTACAAGATGGTGGCATGCACACAAGCAACATATCACGTCATGGGACGACTTCAAGAGATTGAGGGCGATCAGGTTTTCTAATGACAAAGAGTGTCTACAAAAGAAATATGCAGGAGAAAGTGGTCACACATTCAAAGTTGTGAACAGAATTGGTCAGACATTCCTGAGGATGAATGGGTTCACCGATTCATTCACACTTTAGATCAAATTCCAAAGAATTGGTACACTAAGACAGAGTTGCACAGAGGAAGAACTACATGGCCACTTATGATAGACAGCTTTGAACTCACTTTCGCTTTTGAATCTAAGTAACCAAGCATTAATTAGGATTTAGACGTTATAAAGATTAATATCTTTGAGGACTGTATCCTATCAGTGTCAGCTAACTTGATTGGGTTGTTCAATTGGACCAGGCGCTAGAGTGCTATAACTTTGCTTCAGAACCAGAGGAGGAGGATGAGGATCCTCGCAACATCAACATACCAGAGTCAGAAGGCACTCGCGATGTTGATGGACCGAAGCTAGAGACTCCAGATATCGCTGAGCCTATCAAGATTAAGAAGATCAACATTGGCACAGACACAGAACCAAAGTTTGCATCCATTAGAGACTATTGGAACGATGAAGCGGTAGGACACATTGCAGATCTATTACACAACTATCAGGACTTATTCCCCACTAAGTTCATAGAGATGAAGGGAATAGTTGGAGACTTGGGAGTAATGAGGATACCATTGAAAGAGGATGCTAGACCAGTTAAGCAGTGTCCATACAGATTAAATCCTCTGCATAAAGAAAAAGTTAAGGATGAGATCGATAATATGCTAGCAGCAGGCATCATTGAGCCAGTGGAATAAAGCGAATGGGTTAGTCCCATGGTTGTGCAAGAGAAGAAAACCAAAGAAGAAATCAAAATCTGTGTTGATTTGCACAAACTCAATGATGCATCACTTCATGACCCATTTCTGACACCTTTTACTGATGAAGTTCTAGATAATGTGGGAGGACAGGAGGTCTACTACTTCACCAATGGATTTTCAGGCTATCACCAGATCAGAATCCATCCAGAAGATGGATCTAAGACCACTTTTGCGACAGAATGGGGCTCATTCTAGTATACGGTAATGCCCTTTGGTCTTAAGACTGCACCAACTATCTTTTCTAGAGTAGTAGTTGCTGTATTTAAAGAATACATCCATAAATTATTAGAAGTCTATTTTGACGATTAGACTGTATCTAGATTAATCGACAAACATATAGGTGATTTAATACTGATGTTAGAGAAATGTAGGCAATACCATATCTCTCTAAACTTAAAGAAATGCATATTCTGTGCACCATTTGGTATTTTGTTGGGTCACATTGTCTGTAGACAAGGCTTGATGGTAGATCCTGCAAATATTTCCATCATCGTAAATCTTCCAGCACCCAACTCAATCAAGCAATTGAGAACAATACTTGGTCATACCGGGTACTATAGAAAATTTATCAAAGGTTATGCAAAGATCACAACACCTATGGAAAAGTTGTTAAAGAAAGATGTAAAATTCCTATGGAATGAGGAATGCCAGAAGAGTCTAGACACCCTTAAAGAGAAGATGGTTACATCACCCATCTTAGTATTCCTAGACTGAACCAGGCCATTTCATGTACATCTGGATGCATCTGGCATCGCACTGGGGATCGTCTTGACCCAGCCAGGAGAAGGAGGTATTGATCACCTTATCGCATACTGAAGCAGAAAACTATCCACCACAGAAAAGAACTACACCACTACGAAAAGAGAAGGATTATCCATGGTGTATTCTCTACAGAAATTCAGGCACTACCTGCTAGGTGCCTCATTCAAGATGTTCACTGACCACTCCGCTTTGAAGTACTTGGTCAATAATCCAGTGTTAGGGGGAAGAATCTGCAGATGGTTACTCCTATTTCAGGAGTATGATTTTGAAATTATTGTCAAACCAGGGAAATTAAATGCCAGACCAGATCATCTGTCAAGGATAGACTTAGGAGAAGAGCCAAGTAACCTAGAGGACAACTTTCCCGATGCGCAGTTGTTTTCTATTCAGATCGCAGATGCGTACTATGCTGATATTATTCACTTTCTCACTACAGGATGGGAACCTGTTGAGTTTACCAAGCAACAAAAGAAATAGCTAGTTGTCAAAGCAACAGAATTCACTTTGATTGCAGGACAATTATATAAGTTAGATCCAGACGAAGTCCTACGTAGATGCGTCATGCCGCACGAGAAAGAGGCCATTATCAGAGAAGCACATTCCAGTACTGCAGGAGGTCATTTCGCAGGAAAGCCGACTGCGCAAAAAATCCTGACCGCAGGATTATGGTGGCCTACTTTGCATAAGGATACTAAGGAATTTTGCAGATGCTACGATATCTGCCAGAGGGTAGGAAAACCGTCACGGAGAGATGAAATGCTGCTGCGACCACATATTACACTGCGCGCATTTGACAAGTGGGCTATAGATTTTATGGGTCCTATAAACCCACCAGGAGAACGAACTGGCGCGAGATACATCATCACCGGAACAGAATACCTCACCAGATGGGCGGAGGCCAAATCAGTAAGGAATTGTGATGCTGCTACAGCTGCACAGTTCCTCTTCGAGAACATCCTCAGTAGATTTGGATGTCTAGTAATTTTGATAAGTGATCAAGGCACCCATTTCTTGAACCACACTATTGAGGCCTTGACAGAGGAATTCCAGATAAAGCACCATAAGAGCACTCCCTACCACCCACAAGCTAATGGTACAGTGGAGGCCTTTAATAAGATTTTAGAAAATGCTCTTACTAAGATCTCCAACATCCAAAGAAATGATTGGGACCTCAGGGTTAATGTTGTGTTATGGGCTTATAGGACTACATGCAAGAAACTTACAGGACATACACCTTTTAGCTTGGTGTATGGACAAGAGGCTGTTATGCCTATGGAATATATTATGCCCAGTCTAATAATTTCTCAGATCACCGGGTTGACAGACACAGATATGACGAATGAAAGGCTAGCACAGCTGCTTGCCTTAGAGGAAGACGGGTTCATCGCAGGATTCCATCAAAACGTACAGAAGGCAGGAGAGAAAGCTTGGCACGACAGGCATGTAAAGAACAAGAATTTTCATATAGGAGACCTAGTCCTCCTCTACGATAGTAAGTTTGTGAAGTTTCCAGGAAAATTCAAGACGCATTGGTTGGGGCCATACGAGATTCAGCAAGTTATAGATGCAGGTGTCGTTCAGCTCAGCAAACTGAACGGGGAGCTTCTTCCCACTTTTATTAATGGCAGTAGGCTTAAGCTTTACAGTGCTAGCCACTCCATATCCCAGCCTTAACTCAGAATGATATGAGAGTGCAGATGTCCATTGTAGTTGAAAGGAGGCATCACACCGGTAGTTAGTCTACACCGACAGGTAAAAAGCATTCACATGAGGAGAGTTTTCTGAAAAAAAAAAAAAAAACAACTGTTAAGTTTGTTTTGCATAGGTGATGTGGTGTGACATCACGGTAAGGCGATGATTCCCCGTGCCACGTAGACACTTTCGAAAAAACACAGAGGGCCAGTCAATTCACCTTCTGACAGGAACTTAATGAAGAAATGACCGGTATACCTTACCGTAGATTTGGCAACAACATCATAAATTTTCATTCGATGAGACCGGTGCCTGCACACAGATTTTAAGGGAAATTTGATCGTATTTCAGCATTTAATAAGGATCGGGATGATGGCTGTGGTCTCGTCCATGCAATTAATACCATCGACGGGTTTAGCCAAGATGACCGTTGCGTCCGGGATTATAGCCTTCAGTGTAAAAGCAGAGATCATTCATTCAGGACGGTTACTTTTGCAAGATCTGAGAGCTATAGAGTAAGTTGTTAAGTTTTCCCTGTGCAGAGCAATTTTCATTACAGAGTGCTATGATTTCCCTAGTTCGCAGCCATTGCCAATCCAGAGTATTGCACCGAGTGGGTTCTGTCCGAGGAGGAACCTTTAGAAGACATTTTGAGATGATTCGAGCGTGGAGGCCTTCAGTCTGTTATGACGACGCCGCCCAAGGGTATGAAACCAAGTTCATCATAGGACAGATAGTTGCCAAGGATGAGGAGCCAATCTTAGATAGTAGAAGAATCCAGTCTGGAGATGGAGGAAGAAGTTCATAGTGCACCAGACTATATTGTGCCATGAGTTGAAGGTGCACCAGAGGTAAACATTCCCAAGAGTGCTAAGTTTCCTGTTCCCATACCACTGATTGATTCTCGAGTAAAGGAAGATGGAGATCTATTAGGATATGCCCCCAATGTCAAATTTATAGATTATAACCTTGGAGATAGTAAGACATATCCTCAGTTCTGGCCGAATCAGTATATTATGATTCAGAAGAACCCAAGGATAGGTGCAGATGAATATGTTCCTATGGAACATGTCCAGACTCTTGAGCGCTCAAGCTTGCTCAATTTGTTGAGAATACCACATTTTGGATGAGGTGCAGAGGTTAATGCCGTGGTGCATATCCTACTTTCCTGTGTACATGGAGGTTACCTCTGTCTAGGTAACAAGGTCGACCTAAACATCGACCTGATACACCACATCACCGGGCTGTCCAAGACTGGTAAGGACCCTAAGACACATATAACAGGAAAGACTAAGGATTCCAAGCTACCACCAGCCCTAGTTACAAAGTATAAGCTACAGAGAGGAGGACGGGCTTATGACATCGCAAGCTTAACAGATGATACACTTAGATTTATAGCCAGTCTGCTTGCAGGAAGACTGTTAACCAAGGTTCGTCCAAAGGAAGTCACAGGATCAGTCGTTCACCTTGCCATACAAGTTGTAGAAGGTGAACAGTTCAATTGGTGTTTATTTTTGTTAAATATTTTTTAGCAAGATTGTTTGACAGCTTAGGATGAGGCAAATCACCCCTTCCATTTCTTGTGGTTGCTTCTACTATGTGCATTCGTCGGGTGGAAGGAGTCGTCCCATACCCAGTTTCAACAGCTAGCAAGTGGCGAGCCAAGAGGGACGTGCTATACCAACTTATGGGAGAGCAGCATCCCAACCAAGAAAAAGAACAATATGATAGTATTCTATGAATACTATAGACTGTTGAAGAGAATCATCCAAGAGACACCGCAGATCAGCACGGAGACTGTCGACATATATGATAACCGGCTTGATTTTATGGCAGACAGCCATAGAATCTACCTGAGGCCAAAAAGGTCTAAAAGGGACAATTGGGCTAATGGTTGGTTCAAGATGATAGCACAAGATGTCGAAGGCATCATCAAATACTTTGACGACGAGTGGAACAAGCATTAGAGGATACCACAGCATTACCATCAGGTACCGCGCAGACAAACCCATCAGACAAAGGAAAAGACAAAGTGGGGTCTCAGACGAAAGATATAGTAGAAGTGCCACTACCAGGAGAAAAGAGGAAAGACCCAGAGGAGGCACCACTAGAGTCACCAACGAAGAAGAAAAAGCAGAAATCCACAAAATTACCTTTGAAGACTGCATTAACAGACGATGACTATGAACAAATTGCAGCAAGACTAAAGGACGAAATGGATGACACATTTCAGGCGATGCAGACATCGTAGGGAAAGCTGCAAGGGGCGATAGATCAGTAGCTTGTGGAGTTAAAAACACTAACTGAGAAGACTGTCGCGATCCACACTCAGTTAATCAAGACGCTCGCAGGAGAAAGTTCAACACAGTCGATTTCCCGCGAGGAAATCTTGGCAAAGGATGGCATCAATACAGTCTTGATACCACCAAGGAGCATCCGATTCCCTGCTTCAATGATGGACGTACAGATACAGATTAGGAAACTTGTCGAGGTTAACCTCACAAAGTTTCACGTTGATCAGTTACAGATGATCTAGCAGTAGCTAAGCGCAGAACTCAGAGATAGAGAGCTCGTGACTTATAAACAAAACAAACAGCTAAAACAAAAGAATGCAGCACTCACCGCAAGTTTTCAGACAAAGGAAGAGGAGTTAAGAACATATGAAGAAAGAGAATAGGATCTTAATCAGGTCCTACAGAGCATCACATTGGAGTTACCCCAATGTAACATTGAGTTTGCCTTGCCTCTCACGCAGAAGGTAAGAAGAGTTGCAGACAGAGCAAAGGCTCTGGAAGAAATAGTAACCAAGATGGAAGAAGACCACAAAGCACAAATTGCTGATCTTGAGGCTCGAGCACCAGGCACCCCCCAGGAAGACAAGGAAGCGAGAGTCGAGGCCTTTAGACTCACTTCCGCATAGATGAAATCTTGCATAGACGATGCACAGTCAGTGCTAGCTACTGCGACGAACACATGGTCAGAGTTAGATGAGCATCCCGAGAGAGTATAACTCCAGCAAAGCATTCAGCAGATAAAGAATGCCACAGCAACAATGAAGGAAGAAATCAAGAGTTTAGGAGCTCTTGCAAAGATGAGAAAGACGACAGAGATGAACCACTTACAACAGGAAGCACAGCGGTTGAGAGAAAAGGAGATAAAAATCAATAACCTACTTCAACCATATCAGGAACAAATCACAGAGTTAGTCGAGGCGGTTGAGCAGAAGGTTAGGGAGTTCAAGACCACCAGCAATGAAATTGATGCAACAGAAGACTCCAGTATTAGTCAAGCCATGCTTGAATTGGCATAAGAGTGTGTCGAAACTATGGATAAATAATTCATAGGACTTCGACAGAGACTTACAAAGAATTCGCAGGAAGCCAAGGAGAAAGTACAACAGGAGAAGGCCGTTGTTAGTGGCTCGAGGACGAGCCACAGGCAAGTGTTAGGGGACTGTTGGAGTAGGGTCCCGCAGCTACACGAGAAGCTGCCATTTTGGCGGATAGAGATTTTTGGCAAAGATATAAGAGATAAGGTAAAGATACGACGTCGTAGCATGTTTCTAGCTGCAGATCAGAGCCAGAAACTGTGACTATCAGGGCAGAGAAGTCAAAGAAGATGACAGTACCTGAGCGGATGAGAAGAGAGATCTCACCCACTGCATTCAAGGCAGCGTCCGAGAAGAGAGAGCTCACCCACTGCATTCAAGGCAGCGGCAAAAATAGGAGGGCTTAGCTACCCTCATAAAGGAAAAAGGGGCAATGAGGCCAAGGAATTGAAGATGAAGGACAGAGAAGTAAGAGACGCCCATTACCCATGATTAGTGCCGAGAAGCGTGGAAGACTGCAGAGAGTTGTGGTGTAACTGGTGGTAGTTTCGAGTACAGATAGACCGACTGTCACAGTTAGGGTTTTTGGGTTACTGTTGGGACAGGCCCACAATGTTGTAATGGCGAGACCTTCGGGCCGCCTATAAAGGGATGTATTTTGTATTGTAAAAGGTTAGCTAGTTAGTCTGTTAGCTCACAGTTATTTTGTATTGTAATAGAGTCGAGCTCTGGTTCTACTATTCATTCCATAGTTACCTTACTGTAACCAGTAGCCGATTCCAGGAGTATGTATGTAACAATCCGCAGGGAGAGAGAGAGAGAGAGAGAGAGAGAGAGAGAGAATATTGTAAGAAGGCAATATAGAGAAAGAGAAGAGATCTAGGAGAGAAGGGCTCCCGGTAGAGAGTGCGGAGTTACCCAGAAGATCTCTAGCTACACAATAGGTTGCAGCAGAACTGTGTACTCTCTCAAGATATAATAAACATAGTTCTATGGATGTAGCTTCTACCCTGGAAGTGAACCACGTAAAACCAGTGTGTTATGTGATTATTTCATGGGATTTCACTTTACTTAGTTGATATCTATTATTTGTTACATGATTGTTGTATCTCAGTTAGTAAATGTATGTATGTCCTCATTCAGTTACAACATTATTGAAGGTTAAAGGTGGATTTACATGTATCAAGCGTCTGCATATGAGTTTAACAGTGCTTGTTTTACACAGTAATAAGTCATTCTGTTAAAGCGTTTCCAGTATACTTATTTGGCCAGTTAAAGTATAGTTGAGGTAGAGTGTGTTGAACTGTGGAAGTTCAAGTCAGAGAGTTTACTATCATGTTGAAAGTTATCCAAGTCATTTCACCCAGTGAGATAGCCTTTGGACCGTGAGGGTTGCAGTGGGACGTATTACAGAAGATATCGCATTGACAATAGGCGATATTGCGCTGTCAGAGAAGCTGCGGCGTGAGATAGCGCAGAGCACGGGGTAAGAGGAAGGGAGAGTTGCGCACCGCTAGAGTCGATGCAATGCGATAGGAGTCCTTCCCCTGTCAGAACCCACGAGTAAGAGAGAACCGCGCATTGCAGAGAGATCTCGCTAGCTAAGGGAAACCGTGAGACCCCAGGATGCTACAGAACCTGGTTGAGGACACCTGAGTCTTCGGCCAACCCATAAGATCACTTCGGGTGAGACTTCAGGCCGTTTTGCGGTCTGTTGCCGAAAGGGCCAGTGAGTTAGGGGTGTTGTTGGTATATGTATATTAGTAAACCCGAGTTTGCCCAGATAGCCAACAAGACCTAATTAATAAGCAAGTAAAAAAACTTAATAAAATAAGCAAGTATAAAACTTAATAAAGAAAATTAAATAGAAAGAAACAAGTAGAAAACTTAATAAAATATCTTTGAATTTTGTCCTACAAGTCTCTTTCAGTAATCACACAATGAAAAAGGAATAACCTAAAAACGTACTAAGGATAACACATACAATACTGAAATTTACATACAAATGGATAAATCAATATAGAAGCATAAACAAAAAACAATACATCAGTAAAATGAAATCAGAAACAAATTCAAGAAACAAAACATAAGATAGCTTAACACATATTCAAGGTGAAAAGAAGTAAAGAAAATTATAATACTTTAATAAATAACCTAAAACATTCTAACTTTAATTTTAATGTTAAATAAAACTATTATCTCACTATCTCAGTCAAAGAATACTTCAAACATTAAGGAAACAAAACTGAAAACAATCTCAAAACACATTAAAAACACTAAAAATGAAACTATGGACTGAATGATAGCTCGAACTGTAGGTCTGAAAGGGGTGGTTGAATGACAGTTTAAACAGGCTGTTCGAATGACAGTTTGCACAGTTAAAATGACAAAAATTAACCTAAATGATCTAATCTTCAGCAGAATTCATGCAGATGTAAATCTAATGCATAAAGACAATAAGTAAACCTACTTATTAAGCATATTGAACAATGAAATGAATTTAAAAAAATTCATGAACATAAAGAAATCATTGGATGTTAATAAACAAACTGGAATTCAAAATTGCATAAACTTGGAACAAAAAGGTAATAAACAGAATTGAAATTAAAATCAATCTATTCTATCTAATTGCAAATAGTGAACAATAAACTGGAAATAAAAGGACTGAAAGTAAATTTGAAATCAAGCTATGTGCGTAATCTATTTATTTAATTATGGAAATAAAATGCATTACATGAATCAAATGAAATAGTAAAACTAACTGGAAACAAAACTAACTACAACAGAGAAGATAAAAGAAATAAACAAGAAAAAGGGAAAGAAACCTCTGGTTGACGAGGGGCCCTCTTAGCAATCCGGGGTGGTGCTTGGATAACTTCTACTCAAACAAAATCTTTAACAGCAAAGCATACAACTCTTTATTCAAACAATGGAACAAAAATACAATGTTGTTCTTCGAAAATGACTTTCTAACAAATAAAATGATCAACTCCCTAACTCTGCATAAAGAGGTGTTTATATTTCACATTTACAGGGATGAGCAAGTCGACCCTTTAGTGGTTGACTGCTCTCTAAATTTAGTCGACAATAAATGCATTTAACTAATCGCAGGCCAATGCACAAGATCTTCCTTCTTTAGTGCAATTTTGGTTCTCTTCATTAGACAGTGTAGTGCACAGGCTCCTTCCTCATTGCAAACGGTTCTTAGATGTGGCGCATGGCTCCTTCCTTAGCGTAGTAGGTAGACTAGTGGAAAGCAGAGGAGAGCGCACGGGTGAGTTTTATAGAATGCGGTCTAATACTTCAACCTAATGGGTGGTCTGTTGGTGAGGTGTCGATGAAGGAGGCTGCAAGCTGGCGGATCATCTAGAAGCAATATTCATTACCCAGACACGTGGATAGCAGGTCATTTGTAGAGCTGTTTCACATTTTAATGCCTGAAATCAATTCTCAATAGTGCGCAACCTATTTATTGATCTAGATGAAAAGATGAATACGAGTTGGACTATGAGCTGGATATGATGGGCGCAGATCTAGGACGAATGAAATGTCTATTTGCTGGTGCGCTTCAGGACTAAAGTCTGCAGTAACATGTTTTAACACCTGGAAAACTACCAACTAGTTTCGCGCAGCGAGCTGAATGACGAGCTGGACGTCGAGCTGGATGTGGTGTGCGCATGGAAAGCTGAATGCATACTTGTTTTTAATTTGTCCCAAAAAGATTATATAACCTGCAAACACATATAAAAATAAATTAATATATCCAATGTGCTTCAATAATGTCAATTTTAATTAATAAAATCATAAAATGATAATAATAAATGGATTTTATATAAACCTTGTTGGGAAATAGGGCAGACCCGGGTTTAAACCTTTTGTGTCGCACCAACAAAAGACCCACAGTGTTGGCCCTTTCGGCAACAACCTGCGCGCAGGTTGCAGTCTCACCCGAAACAGCTATGGGATGCCGCAGAATTAGGTTTCTGCAAGCAAAGAGGGGGATTACTGTACCTTAACCTTTTAATGACCTTATTAATCAATAATTACAAGTTTCACCATTCATTCACATACAACTTCGCAAATAAATAAACAGTCATGACTTGCTCAACCCACTACAGGGAATTCACAGCAAAGCTAAATGTTAGCAGCGATCTAACTTATCATATGTATACAGTTATTAATGCATAAAAGAAATAGAAATAGAAACAGCACAAAAAACCACAACACCGGATATAACGTGGTTCACCCCCAGTGTAGGGGCTACGTCCACAAACTGTGTTCTATTCAACTTGCTACAAAACCACAGTTTGATTTGCGCACTCAGCTGCAGATCCTTTCAGTCCTCAAAAATCCGCGCACACAGCAGCAGGCCCCTGCGCACACAGCTGCATGTTTTTCCTTACAATCTTCTTTACAAAACCCTCTGCGCACACAGCTGCAGAGGTCATCCACGCACACAGCTGGGACTTAACCTTCTTCCACAAAACCAATCTTAGCTTCGCCTTAATCTTTCTTTCATCATAAAACCTAACCTATCTTCTTTACATAAGCGCTTTTTTATACTGTGCATTTTTACAAAACCATGGTCTTAAACCATGGGCACCAAAAAAACCCTAAACCCTGGATTTAAACCACGGGTTTATTACAAAAAAGAGGGTTTTGACTTACCCTGACACCCCTAAGACTATCTTGACCCATAACTTCGCTTACCAACAGCCGCAAAGTTACCACAACTAGTAATCTTTAGGGTACGCACCCCAACAGGCCCCTAAGACTCACTAGTGGCCCGTCCCGGGACACTCTGCGAGGACTCTGGTGGGAGAAGCTTCTGCACGAGGGCCTGGAAGTGACTGGTGAGATTATGCAATATCTCATCAGCGGCTTTCTCCTTTTCCACCAGTTCCTGTAATACTGAAGAAGAGTCTGTGTCAGCCTTTTCCTGCGCAAAAGTGTCATAGGTCTTCAAAATTTTGAGCTGGCTCTCCGCAGTATTGCTCAATTCTAATGCTTCATCAACCAGGGGCTGTAACGCATTTTCCAGCATCGTTACCTTCGTCCTGCAGGACTCGATTTCCTGTTGAAGTTCCTTGCTGCGCTTTACTTTAGCCATCTTCTGCATAGGTGGCAGCGTCTTGATTTCTATTTTGACTGCATCTAACTCATCCTGGCGCAACTTGATGGTTTCCTGAATCTTCCCTAGATCTGGATGGTCCTGTAGGTTTTCCCATGCTTCTATGCTGTCTTCCATTAGTTTTGCGACACTAGCCACGTTGTCTGATATTTTTGTTGCTGAAGCCTTGATGTCCTGCTGGCACTGTTCTCGGACCTCTGGTGGAGTCTTAGGAGGAATGCGCAGTTGAAGTTCTGCAATCTGTTGCTGGTGTTCTATCTTCATCCTTTCAACCTCGCTGTGGGACTGCTGGGCATAGTCTCTCAGCTTAGCAATTCTCTGCTCTGGTTCCTCTGCTTCCTATATGTCGGAGTCAGAAAGACTCCGACATGCCTCGTCCAATGCTCGCATCAGCGTAGTTGTTGTCTGTTCAGCCTCTTTCTTCTGTTGTGTGATCTCTTCTAGGCGTGCTGCGAAGGTTTTGTTTTGTTTGATGGTGTCTTCCAATTGGACTTGTGACACTTGAGTTCGGGTATGGATCTCCTTTGTAATCGCGAGCTGACAGAGGTGCCACTCTGACATAGACATCTTTGTATAATCAAGCTCCGCAGTTATATTCGTCTCGGGTCGAGAATCGGTGTCAGGCTATATCAGAGTTGCGCTTGATACCTGTCCCTAGGGATCCCTGGGTGGCCATTTCCTAATATCCTGCTGCATGGGTGCCATAGTGCTGCTTGTCGCAGTACTAGGCGCTGATTTTGCGGTTAGCTCTTTTAACTCCGATACCCTGTTTGCGATACCTGAGAGGCCGGCAAGATGCAGTTCCGAAAACTCTGACCATTTTTTAGTAAGCGCTATCATAGACTGTTCTAGAGCATGCTCTAGTGCATCCAGTGTGACAGTGGCTTCTTCCTCGATATCTTTGTCCTTCGATGCTTTTACCTTTTTGCGGGACTGTGGCTTGGTTACCTCAGTTACTTCTGGTGACTTGCGCTTCGTTGGTGGGGTAGGATCTGTTATGGTCTTAACCGACTCCTCATCCTATTCATCCTGTTCATCCTATCCGCCGTCTCCACCCTGGCTGTCGTCATTCATCTGCGAATCACTTAAGTCTTCGCTATCTTCCAATGGGCTTTGCTGCTACGCCTGACTAGTACCTGCGCCAATATTGGTAGCTGGGGGAACCGGAATAGAGGGTTTTTTCCCTAAATATTTCAGCCATTCGGCCGGCCATTGCTGAACGATCCACCTGATATCTGGTTCAGTGACTACATATGGTAATTTGAAGCATTTTCGTTGAGGATCTGCACGAGCTTGAATGAAAACATGATGCATGTCAGCACTAAAGTGCGCGACGCCCTCGTATTGAGAGAACACTTCCTTGGTAAGTCGAGGTGTTTGCACAATATCATAGTGAATACTCATAGCATAGAAGATGAACACAGTGTTCGTCATCTGCTGAGCTTCCTTATCTGAGGATATCCATAGGGAGGCATACCTCGCTGCCCCTGGCATGCCGGGGTTTATTTCGACAAACTGGGCTTCAGTGGGTTCTTTCCACCCAACTAATGCAATAAGGATTATAAGCCAGGAATAATGAAAAGGTCTACCTTTTTCTTGTGCATCGCGGGCATCCTCCAAAAACTCCTTCGCAAGATATCCGGCCCAATTATAAGTATACCCCTCAGCGCAGTTCATAGAAATCCGGATAACCGGGGCAGGTACTTCAGTTGGCCTGCATTTCCGTATGAGTTTGCAGGCTAAGAGTTCAGCTGCAAACCGAATGGGCTGCTCCCGAATCGTGGAGGTGTGATACCCCCGTTTCCCTTTTGTCAGGCCAAACCACTCCTTCATGGTTTGCACGAGCTTTGTATCGTCATGTTTGGACGGAAATTTGGTTCCCGGATCAGGTCCTGCCATGGGTAAACCTGTGATCCTATGGATGAGGGTGGCGTCAATAGGAATTTGCTGGTCCCCTATCCATAAATAGCCGTCATGCACCAGGGCTAGTAACTACTTGGCCACTACAGTCACATGTATGCCGCGTCCGAAATGGGGAATGTTAAATAGCTTGAGTAGGCCAGCTTTGTCCAGGCCCGCAGCCCATGTTTGCACTTCCAGTAGTGTGACCCTATGATCGGGGTACTTGACGCGGTGCAAGTATTCTGCTGGTTCAAATTGTGGGAACTTGCCATGGTCATTGGTGTCGTGATCCCTGTACTTAAGCCGATCAATCTTCCCTGTCATACTTCCAATCAACTGTACTCCTGGTGGCAACGAGGGTGTGGCTAATGTAAATTGCTTTGTCCGATGGGGTAACGCGGTGCCTGGGCGAACAGGTGGTAGATATGGTGGCCGTGGTGGCGGAATATTCTCCCTTCCCCCATCCGAGGCCTGTGCGGAACCAGAGGGCTCCATAGGATGAGCCGCTGGTGTTTGCCCTATTTTCTGCGGCCGGTCTTGGTTGCGCTTGGTGCGAATTTCAGGTCTAGACTTTTTCCTGGAAGACCGTGTCTGCATCGGCCGTGGTGGTGCTGGAGGAGTGAATTCATAGTGAGCTATGCAGGCGGCCGATTAGAGCAGGTGATCAAACCCTCTTGCTCGAATTCTATGACCAAGGCGTCAATCTCGCGTTCGGTGGTCATGGGTTCACTCAGAAATCTTGAAGAAATGCAGGATGCAATTTTTCCTAACTTAGGCATCTTCTTATACACGCCATCAATCAAATCAGGGAGGACAGTGCATTGAAGGCACCAAATTTGACGAAAATATTATCCATGTGGAGCGCGATTGCCGGTACTGGTCTTAGTACAGTCATTTAAAGCAATTAAAATCCCGCCGCCAACAAATTGGCTGCCTCCCAACGATCGAATTTTGAGCCTCGCTACATTTTTGGGCCACGGCAGAATCATGGTTGAAGCCTCGGGGCAATAAGCAACCTTGGCCCAATAGTGCCCTTCGACCCGACCGGGTAGTATCTGTGATAGGACTATTAGATTTGAGGCACTAGCATCTTGGCTCTGCCCCTTGATTTGGTATCCAATTCCAAGATGATCAACATTTGCCTTGTCGTGATTTGATCAGAAATCTATACTAGAACAAGACCACTTTTATTAATGGGAAATGCGATCAAAAAGCGATCCACAAGATCATCCCCACTTACAGTACTGTGGCGGAGCTCAACCTTCATATGCCCATTTTTCTCTATAGGGTCCAAGATATATATGAACTTATGCATCCACTCCTTACGAGGTGTGTTTTCCATTGCTATATATTTCTGCCTCAAATGTCCCTAAGGGCTATTCCACCCCTTGAACTTACTTCGCACTTCTTGAGCTTGCCTTATAACTTTGGGGCGCAAGAATTTCTGGTAGGTTCCCCGACGGGGCTGAGGCTTTGTATGATCGGTCCCCCATGCTGCTGTAGCTTCTATTGCTATTTCCAGACGCTGGGTGTTTTGTGACTGAGGTACTCGTTCTGACATAGGTGCAATAATTTCTCCAGGGTCTGTCATCCCAACCTGTGCAGGCAATTCTTGAGGCTGTGCACTAATGCATCGAAGAGATTGAGTGATCTACGCGCACCTATGGCCATGTAGCTCGTACAGTCGATGCTGCCAATTCTCCAGACCATCGTCTGAATCAGACATGCAGGAGCTATCACATTGCCAATCCATTACACCATCAGCATTAGGCTTGACATAATCTGCATCCTTGGCTGTGATGTTATAGATGTGGTCTAGAGTATCCTGCTCCCCTTCATCTCTGAGTGGTTTTGTATATCTTTCTCCTTGGGATGGGTCGAGGGGTATAATAACGCGCAGGCCATTTCCTTCGAAGGTCATCTATCTCCTTTTAAGTTTGATGATTGCAACATTAGCCATGGCCCACTCAATTCCCAACAGGGCTGGGTAAGGGTTGCTGTCATCAATGATCTCAATAACTTCAAAGTATGCTAG
The DNA here is from genome assembly GCA_001517045.1 of Pseudotsuga menziesii. Taxonomy (NCBI): domain Eukaryota; kingdom Viridiplantae; phylum Streptophyta; class Pinopsida; order Pinales; family Pinaceae; genus Pseudotsuga; species Pseudotsuga menziesii. The sequence goes on along the minus strand of LPNX010359001.1, from coordinate 272,045 downwards.
AGTACTGACCCCATCGATGTCGATTGGGACACTAAGAAGTCTCCCTGGCGGTACAATCCTTTGCTGGTTAGCTAGTTGTAGTTGTATAGGTGACCAAACCAGGGAAGGCTTTCCCATTTGTCCCCAGGTCTGCTTGGGTAGGACATTAATGTCTGATCCAAGATCCAGGATGACATCAGTCATATCATATTCTCCTATCTGAACGTTCAACCTCATTTCCCTTGCCGTTATTTGGACACGACTAACAGTTTTCTCCTGATCAATTCCTCTCTGAGGGTCTGTGACAGCAAGAACTTTTTGCAGCTCGTTTAGAGCGTTCGGATTGCGCAAGAGTTTCATACAGCTCTGCAAGAAAGAGGATAGTGTACTTACTTTATCCGTCGAGGCCTCCTGTGGCTGCGAAGCCTGCTGATGTTGCCGTGTAGGTATTTCTACAGCTCCAAGGTCAACATTATCCCACAGGGCCTCCTGGACTGGTGCATGGTCCTTCGCAGGGCCAAGGGCTAGGACTTTCTTGGAGGCCTATTGTGCGCACACCGTGGCAGGTTGCTTTGGCGAGTCTTGAGTATGTGTCGTAGCTCCACTCCGGGTGACCACATTGAGGGCTAGGGGAGGTCTTTGCTCCACAGAAATCAACTGAATACTTGGAGTAGGGCCACGGTTGTTTTCCTGAATCTTTGCAAGGAGCTGGGGGCACTGTTCAATCACGTGGTCCACTGCACGGTAATACCGACAGGTCGTAGTGGGGTTCTGACAGTCGCGAGCCAAGTGACCAACTTGGTTACAATTGTAACACACAACCTGGCCTCTACCTCTGCCGGTTATCCCACCACGGCTGCGACCGCCAAAAGCACCTCTTCCGGAGGTGCCGCCACGGTAACCATAGCCATCATTATTCTGGGCTTCATTGTGGACTCGGTAGGCATCAGAGGTGCGCTCTCGCATAAGGTCATAGCTACGACATTCTTCTTCATTATGCCCGACAGACTTACAGAACTGGAAGTAGGGGCTTTTGGGAACTTGAACATATCTCTGAAGAAGATGGCAGTGCTCAGGGCGATGCTGGCCAGAGGTTCGGAAAATCTCACAATATAGAACACCGGCATTGAATTGGGTGGGCGTGCCCGTGTTTAGATAGGTTCTGACCATGGGGCACTGGTCCCTATCGTGACCCTCAGACTGACATTGCATACACCAGACCTCCTCTCGACTGGTTTTAGCTTTCTTCATGTCATGAAGTTCCAGGGCCATCGCTGCCAGCTGCGCTTGGATTTGAGCAAGACCAGAATCGTCTCCGACGGGAGCGGTCTCTAGCTTCATTGCGATTTCCAGAGCCTCTTGCTGGTCAGCAACCTTCTGTTGCATGAGCGGCGTTCTGATATGCAGCAATAACGCGGCGATAAACCATTCCTTGTGCTGCGCAGGACTAATAGTGAAGCTCACTTGGTATAATAAAACTTTGAATCTCTGGTCAAAGTCCCACACGGATTCACCGCGCCACTGTTGAATCTCTTTGAGTTCAGTGATGCTCTGCGATTCTGATTTTGGTTTCTTAAATTCCTTAATGATGGTGGCCTTGGTTTCATCCAAAGTGGGGTGCTGATTACTGGAGAATTTCATGAACCAGGTCAAAGCCCGGTCGCGAAAGGAAGTAATGAGCTGTGCGGTTCTCACATCCAGTTCGGTAATACTCTTCGCATTCCAAATGGCCTCACATAAAAACTAGAACTGTTCTGGATCTTCTGATCCCATTCCTTTGAAGATGGGCAGCTTAATGTCATCAGCTAGGTGGGCCATGGTGGTTCTGGGAGGATTGGGAGGGGGGCAGGACGTTGATGGGGGGGGATTTACGGGGGCAGATTGACCTGTGGCCGGAATACTTGGACTTGGTTTCCTGTCACACTGCGACCGAACTTTAGGGGTAACGAAGCGACACTGGGGGGTAACAGGAGGGTTTTCTTCGGGGTCTGGTTGTGGAGGGTTTACAAGGGGAAATGCGATGGCCTGTCCTGAGGAGTAGGATTCCAAATTTCTTTTGTACCTTTGCTCACTTCGTGGCAACCCACTTTGCACGTCGAAAATATTCTCACTTGCAAACATATGTTAGTACTACTAAACTAGCAGTCTGAATCAAATAATAAGATACCCTTTTCAACCAATATTATTTTAATCTTCAAGCTTAAGGAATTTAAAAACTTACCACGGGGCCCTTTGAAAAACTGTCGTTCAGCTTCATTGAAAGAAGTGCTTGTATCAATGGCAAACTCTGTCACGAAGGCCTCCAATGTGCGCGTCGTCTAGAAATCGACAGCGCGGGATACCTCATTGTTCACGTGTTGCACAAGGTTGACCCTTGTGTGGGTCCACACAGGAATCCGTCGAGCTTGAAATTTCATCCTCCTCTCTGTTAACCTAGACAACCACTGGTGCAACTCTATGTGGAAACGACCAAAGAAAATTTCATAAGTATCACAAAAAACATACCGTTGTAAAAAGTCACTTGCGCTTCGACACGGATTCGTATTCTCTTGTTGCGCGAATTTCAGACAAGTCTCAGCAAACCAATCACCGATGTCCTTGACAGAGGGCCTCCTGAACATAGCCCCCAAGGTACAATGCAAACCCCTCTTGAGCAGGTACTGAGTTCAACCGGCAACGGAACCAATTTGTTGGGCAATAGGGCAGACCCGGGTTTAAACCTTTTGTGTCGCACCAACAAAAGACCCACAGTGTTGGCCCTTTCGGCAACAACCTACGCGCAGGTTGCAGTCTCACCCGAAACAGCTATGGGATGCCGCAGAATCAGGTTTCTGCAAGCAAAGAGGGGGATTACTGTACCTTAGCCTTTTAATACCCTTATTAATCAATAATTACAAGTTTCACCATTCATTCACATACAACTTCGCAAATAAATAAACAGTTGTGACTTGCTCAACCCACTACAGGGAATTCACAGCAAAGCTAAATGTTAGCAGCGATCTAACTTATCAGATGTATACAGTTATTAATGCATAAAATAAATAGAAACAGAAACAGCACAAAAAACCACAACACCGGATATAACGTGGTTCACCCCCAGTGTAGGGGATACGTCCACAAACTGTGTTCTATTCAACTTGCTACAAAACCACAGTTTGATCTGCGCACTCAGCTGCAGATCCTTTCAGTCCTCAAAAATCCGCGCACACAGCAGCAGGCCCCTGCGCACATAGCTGCAGGTTTTTCCTTACAATCTTCTTTACAAAACCCTCTGCGCACACAGCTGCAGAGGTCATCCACACACACAGCTGGGACTTAACCTTATTCCACAAAACCAATCTTAGCTTTGCCTTAATCTTTCTTTCATCATAAAACCTAACCTATCTTCTTTACATAAGCGCTTATTTATACTGTGCATTTTTACAAAACCATGGTCTTAAACCATGGGCACCCAAAAAACCCTAAACCCTGGATTTAAACCACGGGTTTATTACAAAAAAGAGGGTTTTGACTTACCCTGACACCCCTAAGACTATCTTGACCCATAACTCCGCTTACCAACAGCCGCGAAGTTACCACAACTAGTAATCTTTAGGGTACGCGCCCCAACAAACCTGTTGCTGCCACAACTGTTCTCCCCCAAATTAACGTTTTAATTTCTGGGCCCCTCCTCATTATTTCGCACAATTTGATTGTTGAATTCTTGGACCTCTAGAACGTGTCTTATTTTGTTTTACTTTGAAGTTGGATGCTCGCGGATTTGTGTCCCCCATGTTCAATTTCGGTTAAGTCTTGGATTTCTGGCCGTGGAGAAGTAAAATCTTGTGCTTCAAAGCAGCCTTCACGAAGGAAAAATGACTTTGGCTGCAGTTGACCCTTAACACTGTTTTAATCATTGATTTTTCCTTTGATCAGGCCTCTTTTCGTTGTTAGATCGGAAGCTGCAAAGTTCCAGCCCCTCTGTCGTTGCGGCTCCAAGATTGTTTACGAAGTCTAGATTCCTCCGACGCCCGATTTGTTTTGGCCTTAAATCGCTAGACCATAACTTATACCCTCCCGCCGTAGCGGCTAGGGAGAGCTAGTGAGCTGCCGATGCGAGTATCTGCCGACGTCCGATTTGGTCCTTTCCCCACCCATGGTTAGCTTATGTTTTCAGCCTTGGCTCATCCACCGTTTCGGCTGGGAGATTCGTTCAGCTCCCAATGTATCATCCTTTCGACGCCCGATTTATGACTTTCCCACCCAAAGCTTAATCGAGACTCTGTCCGGATGCACTTGGCTAGTTTCTTGTGAATTTATCATTCATGGCAGAAGATGTTAATGTTTAAAACCCCATTTCGCAACAAATAATGCACCGTAATTGTTTGAAGGAGGAATTTGATATACTGCTGTGGTGACCCTGGGTGAAGACTGAGCTTGCTCGAACCGTAACCAACACAATCACAAGGAAGACAAAATGGAGAAAAGGACAAAATAAGCAAACGACAGAGGCACGGAATAGGAAAACCTATCTGTTATTGACCAGAAGATAAATGCTCACAAAAAAATGATTGACAAAACGTCCAGAAGGAAAAGATAGCGTGAATGGCAACGAAGAGCTAGAGCTTGAAGAGCTGCCAGTTACTCAATAGCTCACAAAAGGATTTGAAGCGTCGGGAAGCTAAGAGGGGGAGAGAGGAGGCAGCCGAAGGGTCTCAAATTGTAGTTTAAATATCTGAAAGTAGGATTGAGATAGGGCTTTTCTCCCCCTGGAAAGTTTTGTAAATGTTTTCTTGTAAGAGGAACTACTTCGTTTTGCAAAGGAAACTGCAATTTTTTTACCTGTTGGAGAGAGTAGAATGGAATGTATCAATGCGACTCAATGAATAATGTTGAAGAGGAACTATTTTCGTTTTCAGCAGTGTTTCATTTGCTGTGAGAATGTTTAATTTCCTGAACCTATGTTCTTGTTGAATGTTCTTCGGTATCTTTTTTTGATATTTTCCACTGTGAGCAATTATTGTTGTTATAAAATGATCGGCTCTCTGGTTATTTAAATATCTGTAAGTGTTCATGCGTCTTGAAAGAAATATCAGCTATCTGTGATTCTTCATAATGCATGTGCAAGATGTATTGCTCACCCAGAATGATAACCTTGCTCCCTATGGTTAAATTAGATAATTAGTTTATTTCTTATTGTATCTGATTTGGTTGCTTGCGAGCATAAGACGAGAGGTAAGAACCTGCGCATCACATTGTGACCGCTCCCTGCATCTTGATCTCTCTGCATTTAGTTAGGCACTTGCATCTCATTTCTTAAAGTAAAAATACAAAAACTCGGTGGGCCGGGCCGTAACTGGTAAAGCCTTTGTTTTGTTTCTTGACCTACGGTAGCCGGACCGCAAACCGGACGGATTCCCTATTCCAAACAGTCAACGGGCTAGTTGGGAACGTTGATTGGGGAGAATCCCTTACTGTTACCGCCTGCGAATGTCCAGGCCTCAACATTTTTGGCGCTAGAAGGAGGGCCACCAGTGCATGGCTGGCCGAGGAAACCCGTTTTACCGAGATTATTCCGCTGGTTACAGTTCTGAAAGGAGTGGACCGCGTAATCCAATTCTGGAAGAAGAAAACAGAGAACATCTATATCATGTTCGCAACGAAATTGTTAACGATCTGAGAAGACATACCCGTGCTTATGTAAAGAAGATTGGAGGGTTGCCGATTATCCACGAATTGCCTAGAAGAGAGTACAAGAAGAAATATCATCCTATAGAAGAAGATTCAGTGTTGGTTGGAGACTGGGAAGAACTTGTGGAAACCGCCTTACAGGAAGTTGAATTGCCTTTGAACCAAGTAGGCCCAGACACCCCTTACAGTTCTCCTGTTCACACCCCTATTGGTTCACCTCCTCACACTCCTGTTGGTTCCCCTCCGCACTCTCCACCTCAACTCATGGCCGGCGTTAACGCAAATCAACCTCCACCTAATCCACCAAATCCACCGCCATCTTGGAAAGCTAGATCACCTCTAAATCTGACCCCACCTCTACATGACCTACCTCAAGCCTTTGAGAAGTTACTGCCTAAATTTGACCCAAATGAGAAGATCCTAGTGGATGATCATCTACAGAGTTTCTACTTGGTGATAGAAGGCCTGAAGGCTGGGGAACACGAAGATGTGGTGTGTAGACTTTTCCCGCATACCCTCAAAGGAGCTAGGGCCTCGTGGTATTTTGGATTGCCTGCCAACTCTATCCTAGACTGGGATACCTTTGAGAGAATGTTCAGAAGTAAGTACGCAGTCCAAAAGACTCATGCTGTCCTCATGAAAGGACTGTGTGCATTAAAGAAAGAAAAAAAGAAAAAGTGCACAGTTTCACATAAAGGTTTGCAGCATATCTTAAAAATTTCTCTGAAACAGATAAGCCTTCAGACAAAGTACTGATTGAATACTATACTTCAGCTTTGGGCCCTGATTTGGCCATGTTTGCAAAAGGTAGGGCCAAGACTACTTTGACAGAGACCTATGAAGAGGTAGAAGTGGTGGAAGTGGAAAGAGAAAGCATTGAAGACTATCCAGAACAATCAGGGGAGAAAGGTGCGGGAAGAAAAACTTTATTGTTCACAAAGCCTAAAAAAGAAAAGTCAGCAGATTATGAAAGTATGGCTAAAATGATGCAAAATCTGTCTAATAAGATCATAGACTTAGAAAAAGAAAAAGAAGCACAAAAGTTCTTCAGGCCATATTATAAGAAAAGAGAGGACAGCAATCAGCCCCAACCTCCTCCTCAGAAAACTGCATCCATGAATCTGACAGAGATAGGGATGGAAAATTTCTATACCTTTCACCAACAACCTCATTCCGAAAAGAACTGTCCGCAATGGATAAATTCAATGACATTAGTCATGAATCAGATGTTGGATTCAAGGTTAACAGAGGAAGATGATGATGAAAAGAAATAAAGTGCTGCTTCTACCTCTACAAAAGGACAGGAAGAAGAGACCATGGCATTATGGAATTCTGTCTCCTTGCTCGATGCAGAAGATGAAAATACCCAGGGACACAAGGATGTCAGGGAAGCTAACGTGACAACTAGAAGCCAAGGGATGATTAGTGATGACAGTATTTTACTTCCAAAGATCAGAAGGCTGCAAAGAAACATCAAGAAAAAATTTCAAGATAAATCCTTGGCTGATAAGGTTCCAGAATTCACTATTACCAGCCAAGATCCCAAGCAGAACAGAATGTTTCCCAAGCCAAACGAAGAGAGGGTGAGTTCTGATAAATCTCAGTCCATTAAACAACAAATTGAATATGACATTGTTGAAGATTTAAAGAAGATAAAGGCAAATGTCCCGCTGTTTGAAATGTGCAAAGTACCCCATCAGAAAGAAAAGTTGTTGAAGGCACTTGAAACGTCAGAAGAAAAGCTGCCCGCTGATAATCAGCCTCGGGATGAAGAAGAAATTGGAGAAGCTAGCACTAGAGGTAAGTCTAAAACTAAACATCCACCTTTCCTCCTGACGTTCAAAATCTTTAATCTTAACGTGCACAATTGCCTGGTAGACTCAGGAGCGTCAATTAATGTCATGCCCATATCAGTATGTAAGAAAATAAATGGGCAGCCTAAGCCATCCACGTGGAGGGTGGTGCAATTAGATAGGACAGACGTTAAGGTTATTGGTGAAATGGAAGACGTCCTGATCCGCCTAGCATCCGATGACAGAGTATGCCAAGTTATTAACATCGTGGTGGTTGATATACCAGACGCTTACGGCCTGGTCCTGAGCAGAGATTGGTCAGCTAAGTTGAATGGATATTTCGCCTCAGATTGGTCACATCTTTGGTTGCCATACAAAGGGAGTCCCAATCAGATTAAGGTTTTGAGAGAACCTCACATGAAGTACAATGTTACTGAATTGGATGAGAAGAATATACCAGTCGAATCTGTGTTGGAAAACTACTTTCTCGAACTGGAACCAGGGAATTATCAAGCGGAAGAGGCCAGCGACACATCTGACACCCAGCCTGATCTCCTTCGTTTTTCTCGGGCTGGTGAGATTGACTGTAAAATAGTAGATTTAGCAGTAGGAGTAGATTCATTTTCAGTAGATAATGTTTTTTGGACTTTATTTTTTGACAGCTCGAAAACATTAGAATGGTCAGGGGCCGGCTGCGTCCTTATTGATCCACACAAAAAAAAACACTTCCTGTCCTGTAGATTAGAGTTTGAGTGTACTAACAATACGGCTGAGTATGAAGCACTGCTGCAGGGACTCAAGAAAGCAATTGAGCTACAGGTTAGTAATTTAAAATTTTTTGGGGACTCGGAAATAGTTGTGAAGCAAATAAGAAATCAAATACATTGTGTTTCCCCTCATTTGAAAGCTTACCAAAATGAGGTATGGGATTTGCTTAAATGTTTTCATGCGTTTAACATTATTTCAATCCCAAGAATAAAAAATGCAGCCGCTGATCTTCTAGCTACATCAGCCGCCAGGTTGGTTCCCACTAATAACAAATGCTCTATTGAATTACTTTTCAGGCCATTAGTACTCGACATGATCACCAAATTGCGAGTATTTGACGATGATCAGCAAATAATCAAGTGCTTGACAAATGACGAGACCTTTAAAGGGGCCATTATCGACGATGAGGAACATCAGGATGAAATGAAATATGACAATTTCATTCCCAAAGGGGTCAGAACATTAGAGAAGATGTTTGAATTGAACGAAAAGTTTAGAAGACCCACTAATGTGAAGACGCACAGCTCGACTCTACAGTTTGAGCTAATAAAATTAGGAACTGAAATGGATCCCAAGTTCGTGAACCTTGGAAAATGCTGTTCACTAGCGGAAAGGGACAAGTTCCTCAGTCTGTTTAAACAGTACAAAGATATCTTTGCATGGACGTATGCAGATTTGAAGACCTACGACACCAGCATTATCAAGCATGTCATCCCTATTAAAGCAGGCATCAAGCCATATCAGCAGCCATTAAGGAAGATGCACCCCAAGTTGGAGCCACTGATTTAAAGCGAAGTGAACAAATTGTTGGACGCTAGGATTATTTTTAAAGTCAGGCACTCCGAGTGGGTGTCTAATCTGGTACCGGTCAGAAAAAAGTCGGGAGAAATCAGACTGTGCGTGGACTTCAGAAACTTGAACCGCGCCTCAGATAAAGACAACTATCCGGTACCTCCCATGGAGCAATTTCTACAGATGGTTTCTAGTTCTGAAATGTTTTCATTGTTAGACGGGTTCTCTGGCTATAACCAAGTGTTGGTAGCTGAGGAAGATAGATTGAAGACCACATTCAGAACTAAATGGGGAACTTTTGCCTATAGAAGGATGCCCTTTGGACTGATTAATGCTGGAGCGACATTTTAGAGAGCTATGGACATAGATTTTCGCGGACTGATTGGATGAAGTGTGGTGGTATACCTTGATGACATCACTATATTCTCAAAGAAAAGAGGGGAGCACGCTTTCCACTTAAAGCAAATTTTTGAGCGTTGTTGGAAATATGGCATTTCCCTCAATCCTAAGAAGTGCGTATTTGCAGTCACAGAAGGTAAGTTACTGGGGCATATAGTTTCAAAGACAGGTGTATCTATAGACCCAGAAATAATTAAGGCCATTGAACAAATCCCCATGCCCCATAATAAAAAAGGAATGCAATCCTTCATGGGAACAATAAATTTCATGCGTAGGTTTGTGCCTGATTTTGCCCAGAATCTAAACCATTACAGTAGATGGTCAAGAAAAATGCACAATTTAAGTGGACTGAAACTGAAAAGAATGCTTTCAGTAAAATCAAGACTACTGTCGCACATGCACCCTCTCTAAAAAGTCTAGATTTTGATAAGGACTTTATTATGTATACATTTGCGTCCGATGATTCATTGGCAGCTGTGCTTACGCAAAAGGAGGATGGGGGTGATAAATTCCCAATATCTTTCATGAGCACTGGGTTACAAGGGGCTGAATTAAACTACCCAGCCATTGATAAGCAAGCATACACAGTGTTTAAGGCAGTGAAGCAATTAAGGCCTTATATATTGAAAAATCGGACCAAGGTAATAGTCCCTTACCCAGCTGTAAGATCCCTTCTCATTAAAAAAGAATTAGGAGAAAGAAGGGGCAACTGGGTAACAGCCCTTCAAGAATACGATCTTGAATTCAAGCCAGCCACTATAGTGAAAGGTCAAGGTTTATGCAAACTAATGACTGGGAGCAGAAACAATGAAGAACAAGCATGGGAAGATGAAGCGGAGTTGCATGTGATAGATGTTTGCCCTTTATTCATAGCTCCTGAGTCTTGGTACAGAGACCTTGTACATTACTTGCAGTCAGGGATCCTGCCAGAACATTGGAATTCCAAACAAAGAAGAGCTCTGCGTCTAAAATCAGCTTCCTACCAAATCGTGGAAGGCGTATTATTCAGAAAAAACTACGATGGAGTCCTCTTGAGATGCTTGGAGAAAGAAGATGCTGAGAAAGTAATGTCTGAATTGCATGATGGTCTGGCTGGGGGACATTATTCAGGGGACACTACTGGCCATAAGGTCCTCAGAGCTGGTTATTACTGGCCAACGCTCTTTAGGGATGCACATGCGCACGTCAGAAAATGTGATACTTGCCAAACATGCGGTGGAAGACAACCTAGAGCAGCAGCACCTCTAAAGCCTGTAATGATCACGGAGCCTTTCGAACAATGGGGATTGGACATCATTGGAGAAATAAAACCAAATTCTTCCCTGCTACACAAGTACATCCTCACTGCGACTGATTATTTCACCCGCTGGGTCGAAGCTATCCCATTGCGCAAGATCAACGAGGACGAAGTCATCAGGAATAAATTGACTGCAAGATCATATCATGACCAGGTTTGGAGTTCCAATTTCAGTAGTTTTTGATAATGCCAAATACTTTTCATCAATTAAATTGACTGCATTTGCTCATGATAAAGGGATAAAATTACATTATTCTGCTAACTACTATCCGCAAGGGAATGGCCTGGCTGAATCCTCCAATAAAAACCTCATTAGAATCCTGAAGAAGACTGTCATAGAAAACTAGTGAAGTTGGCACTCAGCCTTACCCAACGCCCTGTGGGCTGACAGAGTCACCCCCAAGTCTGCAATAGGAGTGTCACCCTATACCCTTGTGTACAGTAAGGAAGCTATCCTGCCTCCCAATATCATGCTACCATCTTCCATGCTAGCTCAAGAGTCTAGGGGGTCGGATGATGAGGTTCTCCAAATAAGAATATATAATCTCCTAAAGGCAGAAGAGGCTAGATCCAAGGCTAGAGAACGTTTTAAACAGTAGCAAGAGTCAATTAAGAGATGGTTTGACAAACATAAAGCTGGGAAAAAAGACTTTGAGGTAGGAGACTTAGTCCTCAAATGGGATCACCCCCATGATGAGAAAGGAAAGCATACCAAGTTCCAGCAGTTATGGGTAGGCCCTTTTCAGATTGTAGCCAAACTTGGCCCTGCTACATATAAGCTGCAAGATTTACAGGGATGGGAGGAGAGCTTGCCAGTTAATGTTTTGGTTCTCAAACCTTACTTTTCTTGAGTTTCTTTGATTTTTTCTGCCTTGTATATAAATAAGCTGTGGGTGTGTTTTCGAGTCATGATTTCATTCGATTTAATTTTAAGTTTTTTATTTTCAATAAGGGGAACGAACTTGAGGTTGTCTAGAGGATATTAAGGTCTTTTGGGAATAGCAAATACATTGAGTGTCATCCTGTGTGTTGCTAAAGATTTCTTCTATCCTAACGGTTTTCTCGAATAAAATGTTGTGTGCATTGAAGTCCTGCTTAACCCCTGTGAATTAGACCGGATTCGAAGAGTCTGGAGTACTATGTCAGGGCTCCATCCACGTCACATTTAAAATGTTCTAAGGAGTGACAGTAAAGGACCCATGGGCAGAAGCAAGGTGAACAGTGTATTAAATATAAATGATCCCATGCCAAGAAACGAATGCCAAAAGGCAAGTAAAGAGTCAAAACTTCTATAAAAGCATCATAAATCGAAGCAAGTGCTGAATCATAAATACTAAATTGCCAAAAGATCCTCTCCGTCCATGAGCTAAAACTTAAAGTACACCACTCACACAAAAGGGCACTATGGGATAGAGGATCCTGAATTAAAATTCAGTAAGAAAGGTGTACGGAAGGACTCAGATGAAAGGGACAAAAGTCCAAAAGCACAAAAGTGTTAAAATGGCATGGGAACGAGGAACAAATGAATATTGCTGTTTACTGTCTGCTATAACCCATGGTGTCCACATTGTTAGCTACCTGAAAACAGAGGTAATAATGAAACTCATACTCTAGCCTCAGCATATTTATCTGGACTTAAGGGTCTCGGTTTTCCTTTTCCCCAATGGACCATCATCAATGATTAAGATCCACACTTCTGTCGATTGGGAAATCCATCTGGATAGCTGGAATAATTCATTTGATGGATTTTTATTGTGAAACAGTCTGCCACTCAAAGAAAAATCACCCAGAGATCTAGGTTCACCAGGTAATCTCCAGTTGTTGCTGCCACAACTGTTCTCCCCCAAATTAATGTTTTAATTTCTAGGCCCCTCCTCATTATTTCGCACAGTTTGATCGTTGAACTCTTGGAACTCTAGAGCGGATTTGTGTCCCCCATGTTCAATTTCAGTTAAGTCATGGATTTTTGGCCGTGGAGAAGTAAAATCTTGTGCTTCAGAGCAGCCTTCGCGAAGGAAAAATGACTTTGGCTACAGTTGACCCTTAACACTGTTTTAATCGTTGATTTTTCCTTTGATCGGGCCTCTTTTCGTTGTTAGATCGGAAGCTGCAAAGTTCCAGCCCCTCCGTTGTTGCGGCTCCAAGATTGTTTATTCGTCCGAAGTCTGGATTCCTCCGACGCCCGATTCGTTTTGGCCTTAAATTGATAGACCATAGCTTATACCCTCCCGCCGTTGCGGCTGGGGAGAGCTAGTGAGCTGTCGATGCGAGTATCTGCCGACGTCCGATTTGGTCCTTTCCCCACCCGCGGTTATATTATGTCTTCAGCCTTGGCTCGTCCACTGTTTCAGCTGGGAGATTCTTTCAGCTCCCAATGTATCATCCTTCCGACTCCTGATTTATGACTTTCCCGCCCAAAGCTTAATCGAGACTCTGTCTGGATGCACCTGGCTAGTTTCTTGTGAATTTATCATTCATGGCAGAAGATGTTAATGTTTAAAACCCCATTTCACAACAAATAATGCACCGTAATTGTTTGAAGGAGGAATTCGATATACTGTTGTGGCGACCCTGGGTGAAGACTGAGCTTGCTCGAACCGAAACCGGCACAATCACAAGGAAGACAAAATGGAGAAAAGGACAAAATAAGCAAACGATAGAGGCACGGAATAGGAAAACCTATCCGTTATTGACCAGAAGATAAACTCTCACAAAAAAATGATTGACAAAACATCCAGAAGGAAAAGACAGCGTGAATGGCAACGAAGAGCTAGAGCTTGAAGAGCTGTCAGTTACTCAATAGCTTGCAGAAGGATTTGAAGCGTTGGGAAGCTGAGAGGGGGAGAGAGGAGGCAGCCGAAGGGTCTCAAATTGTAGTTGAAATATCTGAAAGTAGGATTGAGACAGGGCTTTTCTCCCCCTGGAAAATTTTGTAAATGTTTGCTTGTAAGAGGGACTACTTCATTTTGCAAAGGAAACTGCAATTTTTTTACCTGCTGGAGAGAGTAGAATGGGATGTATCAATGCGACTCAATGAATAATGTTGAAGAGGAACTATTTTCATTTTCAGCGGTGTTTCATTTGCTGTGAGAATGTTTAATTTCCTGAACCTATGTTCTTGTTGAATGTTCTTCGGTATCTTTTTTTGATATTTTCCACTGTGAGCAATTATTGTTGTTATAAAATGATCGGCTCTCTGGTTATTTAAATATCTGTAAGTGTTCATGCGTCTTGAAAGAAATATCAGCTATCTGTGATTCTTCATAATGCATGTGCAAGATGTATTGCTCACCCAGAATGATAACCTTGCTCCCTAGGGATAGATTAGATACTTAGTTTATTTCTTATTATATCTGATTTGGTTGCTTGTGAGTATAAGATGAGAGGTAAGAACCTGCGCATCACATTGTGACCGCTCCCTGCATCTTGATTTCCCTGCATTTATTTAGGCACTTGCATCTCATTTCTTAAAGTCAAAATACAAAAACTCGGTGGGGTGGGCCGCAACCGGTAAAGCCTTTGTTTTGTTTCTTGACCTACGGTAGCCGGACCGCAAACCAGATGGATTCCCTATTCCAAACAGTCAACGGGCTAGTTGGGAACGTTGATTGGGGAGAATCCCTTACTGTTGCTTCCTGCGAATGTCCAGGCCTCAACAAAACCTTAAATTCATACATACCTGGGCTGAATAGTGATCTATGTGACATAAAATATGCAAAATATAATAAAACATATGTTTAAACGAGTAATTTAATTATAAAAAATGATAACAAATCTAGGATCAACATGGATCCTACCAAAATAGATTCCATGAAAAATTGGCTGCATCCTCAGACACTCAAAATCTTTCATGTTTTTTTGGCACTGACTGGATACTACCACAAGTTTGTTAAGGATTATGGGAAGATTGCATCTCCATTAAAAAATATATTGAAAAAGGATGCTTTTACATGGATACATGTTGTTGAGTGTGCATGTGAAAAACTTAAACAAGCTATGTATACCGCACATATTCTAGCTATGCCCGATTTTCCCTATCCCTTCACTATTGAGAGTGATGATTGTGATAATGGGCTTGGTGTTGCTCTCCCTCAAGATGAAAATTCCATTGGGTTGACCAGCAAATCTTTTTCTCGTAGGAATTTATCTACCTCTACATATGAGAAGGAAATCATGTCTATTTTACATGCAATACAAAAGTGGCAACCGTACCTATTAGGGAATCATTTCTTCATTAATACTGATCACCAAAGTATGAAATATTTCCTGGAACAACAGATCTAATCCCCAACACAACATAAATGGGTTAGAAAACTCATGGGTTATGACCATCAGATCACTTACAAGAAGGGTAAGGATAATCTTGTGGCAGATGCTCTTTCTCGCACATTTGATGACCACATTTCTCTTTAAGATATTTCTATGCATATTCCAAATTGGTTGCAATACGTTCAGCAAGGTTATGTCCATGATTCTTCATTATCTGAAATAATCCAATGGTTGGCCAATAACCCTTATGATGTACTGCATTACTCTTGGGATGGTGCTTCTCTGAGATACAAGGGTCATCTGGTGCTTCCCCATAACACATATATGCAATAGGATGTCTTATATGAACTCCATGCTTCTCCATCAACAGGGCACTCTAGGTTCCTCAAAATGTATAAGTGGGCATAACTTTTTTTGGAAGGGAATGAGAAGGGAAATTCAACAAATGGTGGCTAAATATGATACTTTCCAGCACCAAAAGGTTGAAACAACACTCCTTCTAGGATTTTGCAAACCCTTTCCCATCCCTACACGGATTTGGATAGATATTTCAATGGATTTCATTGAAGGGATCCCTAAATATATAGGGAAGACAATGATTTTGGTTGTGGTAGATTGCCTATCCAAATATAGTCATTTTTTTCCCTCAATCATCCATACACTGCCTCCTCAGTTGTACAAATTTTCATGGACCAGATCTTTCATCTTCATGGAATCCCTTCTTCCATTGTCGCAAATCATGATGCAACTTTCACAAGTCATTTTTGGACATAACTATTTCACCACATTGGCACTGAACTAAAGATGAGTTTAGGGTATCACCCACAAAATATGGTCATACTAAAGTTATCAACAAATGTCTGGAAACTTATCTTCATTGCTTCACCTCTGAACAACAACATCAATGGGAAAATTGGTTCCCTCTCATTGAATGGTGGTACAATACCTCCTACCACACTACACCTAAAATGAATCCATATGAAGTAGTCTATGGTCAGGAACCACCAGTGCTCCTTCCATACACCCCCAACAGCTCACCAGTTCAGGAAGTTGACATGGTGTTGATGGGCAGATCTGACCTGCTCGCAACGAGGGAAGACAACACAGACCGGGATCCTTAAAGCAGGTTCCAAGCTGTTTGGGATGGTTGTTCCCGACAGGTTTATAGGCTCTGTTAGCCTGAAAATCTAATCTAAACAAAGTCTAAAAGATAAAACTAAAGCTACTGTTTAACTAAATCTACAATACACCTATAGATATGCAAAGCAAACTGTTACTGAGTTAATGGGTATATTACATGACTAATGACTGAATGACTAATCTAGTCAACCAATTACTTTATAAATATGAGATGCAATAGTTGATTAAATATGCACAAATTCAATCAATTACGTAAATACATTATAGACACATGTACATTTAGAAAACAAGATCAGAAAATAACTTGGCAGTGGTATAAATGAAGAGATCTGATTCAGTAGGTTTCTCTGTAAAATAAACAAGAACTATCACTAATCTACCCTAGCTATCCTAATCAGGAGCATAGAAAGAATTAGCCAGGAATTAAATTGCCAATAATTCTACTGTGTGAATAATCCTGACAGTATTCAAAAAGAAATTCGGAATTTGAACAAGATCACACAGTAAACACGCAAATCATATATATATATATATATATATATATATATATATATTGATGACAACACCACATTTATAACATGACATATATCAGCAAGTCAAAACCAGTATAAGCCGATAATTATAGATAATGTATTTGCATAATTCATTAAAGAATTCATGACAAACATAAATAATGTAGAAAAAGTGACAAGATCAACATATATCATAAACACATTCGCATAGCATAAATACTGAGAATATATATATAAATATCACCAGTTAAAGTGTTGTAGCTGCTGACAACAAATTGTCTGAAGTCACAGGAAAGATAACAGTAATCTTGCCAAGCCCCTTTTCCCACTATCGACCCCCCCCCCTTAGTCTTCCCAAAGAATTGTTTAAATAGTTTTCTTGGGAAGAGATGAGTCATTAACAAATCATACTAAAAATAGAAATGTTTTGCAAAAATCAAGGGACTGAGATACTTTAGGACTACATATCTCTAAAAAGGACACCTATGAATTTGACTTTCAAAAAGTCACTCAAAATATGAACATCGAATCTTTCCTCATCATATGAGTCACCATTGTTTCCTCCATTCCAGCCACGAATGCTCCACATAATCCTCATCTCCTCCATAATCCTCGAATCAGCCTGTTTGAAAAATAATGATATCGGAAAACAATATTAAAAAGATGAAATTAAAATATTGGACATAAAAGAAAATGCATACAACATCTTCACAATCATTATCTGATTCATCATCAATTTCAGATCTAGCTTTTTCAAAAGGGTGCAGGAAAACTTGCGGGTGGCCGATCCTATAGATCCAACATAGCATGAGCTTCAGAGGAGATTAGACCATTGACTTAATCCCACATCAACAAACTCAGGTTCATTCTATATCAGACTTTTCTTGTTTTGTATTCCTATCATTCTTAGAATCAAAATCAACTATTCATGCCCTTAACCATTTTATGAAATTCAAGTTATCAATTGAATATAATAATTTCAACTCAGCCATTTGTTAACAAAGTAAGAACAATATGAAGATAATCATTTCTGTCACTTCAGAAAATTTCTGTCATCTTCAACAAAACAGTAATTCATCAAAATCAGGCACACTCAATCATTTGTTTCTAGAATCTCGTTGAATTTGATATCGAAATCTAAATTTTAAACAGAAGCAAGACTCAAATGCTCAAGACTGTATTTTAGACAAATAGCATAATGATTTCCAGTAGACTTGATTCAAATGGCAGCAATTCAAAATAGACATCTGTTTCTGCAATCATATTTTGAGTTACGGTCATCACATATAATGGTAAACATTCCAGAATCGTAACAATCAGGTATTATCTTCATTTATGAAAACATTCTGGGACTTAAAACCAAAGATGAATAAACCGGTTTCATACAAATCTGAATATCTCACATTAGATCATTTCCAAAAACGAAAACCCTGAATGATGGCAATGTCATTAACTTTCATAAACTTGTTCAAATGAATCGTTGTTTCCAGAATTGACAAAGTGTCAACAAACCTTAAAAGTATTTCACTTTCTCATGGTTCAAGGGTATTAAACATGCCCAGATCGAATTATGAAAAGAATTCTGCATTATTTAATCATCATAACATTTTCTGAAAACAATACCTGACTCAGTCAATTTCGGGAAGAGGTGAGTAAAAACGTTCCCAACAATTGAGTCAAACCCCAATAACATCATACCTATGAGTTTTTTTATGCGTTTACACCCCACGTTGGCCATACTGGATACTTGGCATTCTCGGCTACTGCAGTCATGATTACTGCCATAATAACGAGCAGTGACAATTAGGGAATTATCTCTGTCATCATTTTTCCTCAAACTCACGGTGATAAATGCACTCGTTTCATCTCTCTGAACCAAAAGCGCATTATAATCTTGAAATTGAAGTGGAGAAAGAGAGGATAGTTGCAAAAAATAAAATCAAGATGGAAACAGAGTTGAAAATTCAAACACGTCACTTCGGCAACGCCAATATACCGGATCTGGTTTTGCTTATTGGCTTTGTACCTTTTCTTACTTTAAAGGCAATCACGGCAGTGCTCACTTATATCTCTAAAAACCAGGACTTGTGCTAATATTAGGAATATCTCAATCTTAACGGTCCACCTGCTCAATGATGGCAATGATATATTTTTCGAGACAACCATATTTATCTAGATTTTAATCGGAATTTGGTAAGAACCAAATCGCCAGGTGAATTCCTAGAATGCCCAGACTGAGATTTTCTTTACAGCATTTGAACTAGTCCCATTCCCCAAATCAAAAAACCAAAAATGTGTTACGCAGACCAGAGCTTGGAAGTTATGAACTCATAATTGAAAAAGAGTTTAATCAAGACGATAATGTGTGACCCAGACTGATAAATACTCAATCAAACCCTAGGGATCAATGTGACCAGTCCAATTCCTTATACTCGGCAAAAGGAACTTGAATGTGGCTAAGCTCTTATGATGGACAGAGTTGATGCTAAGGCAAGATGCTGCAACAAATACCAAACAATGGAACCCCAGCTCATGTTTAGAGCACAAAGACTCGACAGAAATAGAGCACAAAGAAATTCAAGATAATTTCAAAACCCGGTTCTCTACGAAGGCTACATATTGGCCACGGCACAAAAACCTGCGCTGCCTAAATTTTACTACAGAATGAACAATGTCTACATCCGAGCCCAGTTTCACTGAGTATAGGGTACAAACCAACTACAATTGAGGAACAAATTGCATTTTCTAAAGGTGCTGTAACGAAAGCAAATCGCCGCAGAGAAAATAAAACACAAAGTAGGCCTCAACATTCAGAATTAGGGTATGAGCTCTGATCTTTGTGGATATTACCTTGTCACTGACGAAGGGTATTTTGAGGGCCTCCTCGGCTTTTATGGAATTCTACACATCACACGAATTCTTCCTTCTCACATTTCGACTCTTTGACTGTCTAGATCTCTCAACACGAATCGTATGCCAAAACTTTGTCTTGGAGGCAACTTAGAAATTTCAAGAATGCTCGATAAGATCATAATGAAACTTTCCTTCTACAATCCTAGATCCTGAACAGCATGTGGCCAAAACAGTCTCATGCAATGGAATCCATTCAGCATTTCTCTTATGTCATGACAGAAACAAAGCTCTGCATATTTCCATACTCGAAAATGAAAAATGGGTGAGTCAAAAGCCTATACAATGAAACGACCATTATGAGGGTTTCGAGAAACATAATTTCCTGTCACATACATCATGTGATGCGTACTGAGAGTACCATCCTTCCATTAAGAAGCTTTGCGTTCTAAGAACAGGTGGCATTGAAGTAGTTGGTAAGGCGACATCACATGAGAACGTATGAAAACGTGTCATCTCTTCAATGTTAAGTCATGTCGAATAATCATTTATAGGGAGATAGTAGATATCACTCAAAATCGAAAAGCTATAGAGATCATCCTATTATGAAGGTATGGATAGGTCATATTTATGTTTGAATCATGTTGAATAACCATAGGAGATATCGATTGAAACGAGAATTTATTTATCCAGTAGTTAAAACAAATCCATAAAGTCAAGGAACCAAAGGATAAATAAAAGGAATGTCAAGACTATAGGGTGACTATAAAATGATAAAGTATTCATAGTGTTTTTAGTCATCATAATAGAACCTCAGTGAGAAAATCATGCAATACTTTAACATAATTGTTGGATATACATCTATGTTTTGACTTCCCTTCATTAGGTTTTATTATTCAAACCTCTCTGATTCAGCTTGTGATTGTGCTATGCAGGTTCTATCAGTCAGTTTGGAGAATCTGATCATCCTTTGGTTAAAACACGCATTGAACTATTTTTTGAAATTTTTATCTTTTCAATAATAAAAATTTATTTACAAAAATGATAAGAAAATAATTACAAAATCAAAACCAAAAAAGAAAAAATACCAAAGAAAAAGTTTTTTATAATAATTCTGTAGCTAAAAGCTATTGAAATGTAATCTGTAGCTCCAGAAATTTAGAAATTTTCAAAATTTTACCGGTGGGTTCCCTTTCCTCTGCAACTTGGAAAGGGATCTTGTTGGGAAGCCAACAAATGGCGACTTACGGGGCGAAGCAGTTATCTCTGTACAAACACACCATCTGACCAGATACCTTGAAGCAAGAAGAAAAGACTGCCTTCAAATCAGATTAAAACCTTTTAATACATAAATCAGAAAAACGTGTCCTTTTGATAATGCTAAATGTTGGACTATGCTTGATTTCAAGTCTTTTATGATTATCCAAAGATTACATTCAGGAATAGCATGAATTTTAGAGTTTTTCAGAAAATTCAAAACTCAGAAAGAAATTAGCTCTGGGAATTCAAAGAAATTCTGATAACTAACCAACATTTATAGATTTAGTCCCAATACTACAGCTCTATCCCTTCAGCCAACATGCGTCCATAGCCTTGAAAAGGTTAACTTTCAACCGTCAATCCCAACATTCTTATCCCAAGATAAAATTTCAAAATATGAGCATTTAGGACTTCCAAATTTATTAAGGGTAAGCAGCATTGGAAACTCTTTACGAGTATGGGATGACTTATGGATTCTTATAGTTTTGTACAAATATGGTACTTATGATTTGGAATCCAAATTTGTCACAGACAGAGCCACTCCAGCCAGCAGGCATCCATCCATAGCCTCGAAAGGGACCATCTTTTAACCCCTTTTACCCAATGGCTAATATCCCTGGATAAATAAATTGAAGAAGGTTTCATACCCAAAATCTTGAGTGGTAATCTATTTAAAGATCTGCATCTTATAATGGGGGAACGTATCTGGAAACTCTTTACGAGTAGGATAGCGTAAAGGACCTAGAGGTTGCTGGTTTCGTATCTGAATTTCGATTATTTTCCCAAAGCTAATTTCTGACTAAGTAATGATATTCTTAGTAAGGATGAATTCATAATCTATTAATTTCAGCAAAATCTAAGGATAATAATAAAAGAAATAAAACACAATCTCAGTCTTTGCCTAATGTTCCTTTTTTTTTTTACAACAGTTTCAGTTTCTTGTGTAGATTTTTCAAATCTGAAATGAAGACATTTTTATAACATCTTGACTGTTTTCTGCAATCAGATTGTGAGCTTGTGACAAAGATAGCTTCCCAAAATTTAAAGATTTTCTGGTTTTGAAGAAGTCAAACACAAAAATTCAGCAGAAAATAAAGAAAGAAAATAATCAAAATATTTAAAAATAAGATATATACAGTATCTGCAAAATTTTACTTTCAGCAGGTTACTGAAAGTAAGTTTTAAGAATTTCTCTATTCACTAGATAAGTTCAGAATCACCTACCAGTGTTTGCTTATTAAAAATAACTAAGACCAAATGTAAATCAAAGCCTCCTAATTATACGACTAACTTATAGAAAAGCTAGCAACGACAATGCTTGTTTTCTTAATAATCATGAGAGGTTTGATTTAACCAGGTCTTGTTTGAAAAGAAAGAAAGAAGACTTGAAAAAGGTCAACTACAGTTTCTTCCAATTATGAGATAAAAAAAAAATCTTCATTCAAAACATTCCATATCAAAGTTTTATAACTTTACAATTAATAATATGATTGGGACATGGATGTTTTTTTTGAAAAATGAAAGTAAAGAAAAACAAAAAATGAGAGAGGGTAAGAAATACATCCCTGCATATATTCGTGGCCATCTCATTTTAAGCTTCAATACTTATGTTATCTTCATACCTGCATTTATTGAAATACAAACATAAATCAATCTAAATTATAAACCTAATCTAAACTAATAAAATATATACCAATTAAGTAAACGCGTATTTCCAATGAAGCCATTCGCGTAGCTTGCAACTTGCCAAAGAAAACAAGTCACGAATGAGTATTGAAAATTGGAATACTTCAAAAAGAAGAAAATAAATTAAATCAAATTTTGTATGTACAAAGCATGAAAGATGACATGGAAACCTTTTGATAAATGATTTCTCCCACCATGTATAAATCAGATCATAAAAATCGAGTTGAGGGAAAATAGATTCCTCATGAGAATCATGACTAAGAAGGAGCTTATTAGGAATATGATTCAAAATTCATGAAAAGGATTCGGTAAAAAATGTATCTTTTGACACAATATCATCATGACTAAATTTAAAAAGAACAAAATGACATTTAGGTATTATTCGGAAAACAAATAAGTCATTGTGTCTTTTGATATGAAGATTGAAATTGATATCATTGGCTTCAGATACGATTATCATGCTGCAATGAAGAAAATCGATATTCAATACATCATGAATAAATTGTGTATCCCTTTCAATATTACAAATTGAATCATAATCCTTACTGACAAAATGTGAAATAGATGAATATACATGAGTCTGATAAGTGACAATGGTAGAAAAATCATGATCCTTTTCACGACAAATTTGAAATAAATCAGAATGGATACCAATGTGTCCTTCATCTTCCAAAAATGTATTCCTTTGTATCCTCTCCAAATCTGACCATAATGAAATATTCCTTAGATAATCATTAACATGTAAATGTAATTTATGATCAGCAAAAACATCAGGATACAAAGAATAGTAAGATTCAGAGTATAAAAAATTAAATACTTCTCTGTTGATATGATTTGTTTCATTGACTGCTTTAACAGAGACATCATTAGTAAAACTCTGATCTAATGAATTTTGTGAAGAAATGAAAGGAACTAACTCATCATGAGAGGAAGATGACGAAATTATATCATCACTAGCACATTCAGTTGAAGAATCAATAATTTTTGGTTTATCTTCCATTGTCTTGTGCACAACAAGAGTTTCAAAATTATCAATTAATGTAAAAGTTGAATCATCATCTTTATTCTCTTGTTCTTGAAATTGCTTATCAGAAGATTCTGTGATTTGTTCATTTTCAACAATTTCATTTTCAGCAGTGGAATTAGTAAAAATAGATTCTAAATCATTTTCAACTGATGAACCAACATGCATGCTATCTATTGCATATTTTTCATTCTTTTCCAAATCATGAAAATCAAAGAGAGAGATAAGATAGAGAAACCAATCCGTTTTATCTTTTTTGGAAAGCTGGTGTCTTTCATGAAACATGCAACATATTAACATGAATCTGGAAAAGAAATAATCAAGAGATTCATCTTTATGTCTATGGATATTTTCTAACTCAAGTCCAAGTTTCTTGTAGCTATAATCCTCATGAGCATTAAGAAATAACTTCATGAAGTGTTTCCATGAATGAATGGATTTTGCTAGAAATAAATTAAACCAAATCAGAATTCTTCTTGTGAAAGTATCTGCAAAAAGCCTACATTTTTCAAACTCATCAGATAGATCTATGAAATCACAAAAAGAATTAAATTCTGAAAGTTGATGAGAAGCAGAAATCTTACCTTCTCCATTGAAGCTCAGTCTTCGCAAGAAATTAGATATCCCTGGAGAAAAAATTTCACCAGATGTATGAAAGCTGAAAGCATGATCTAAAACAGTGATATCAGCCATTTCATAGTAAAAAATAAAAATAAATGAAATAAAAAATAAAACAACTCAAAAAGAATTCTTGCTGATCAGGCCCTCCTTCTAGCTCCATTGTTGACGGGAAGATCTGACCTGCTCGCAACGAGGGAAGACAACCCAGACCGGGATCCTTAAAGCAGGTTCCAAGCTGTTTGGGATGGTTTTTCCCGACAGGTTTATAGGCTCTGTTAGCCTGAAAATCTAATCTAAACAAAGTCTAAAAGATAAAACTAAAGCTACTGTTTAACTAAATCTACAATACAACTATAGATATGCAAAGCAAACTGTTACTGAGTTAATGGGTATATTACATGACTAATGACTGAATGACTAATCTAGTCAACCAATTACTTTATAAATACGAGATGCAATAGTTGATTAAATATGCACAAATTCAATCAATTACGTAAATACATTATAGACACATGTACATTTAGAAAACAAGATCAGAAAATAACTTGGCAGTGGTATAAATGAAGAGATCTGATTCAGTAGGTTTCTCTGTAAAATAAACAAGAACTATCACTAATCTACCCTATCTATCCTAATCAGGAGCATAGAAAGAATTAACCTAGAATTAAATTGCCAATAATTCTACTGTGCGAATAATCCTAACAGTATTCAAAAAGAAATTCGGAATTTGAACAAGATCACACAGTAAACACACAAATCATATATATATATATTGATGACAACACCAAATTTATAACATGACATATATCAGCAAGTCAAAACTAGTATAAGCCGATAATTATAGATAATGTATTTGCATAATTCATTAAAGAATTCATGACAAACATAAATAATGTAGAAAAAATGACAAGATCAACAGATATCATAAACACGTTCGCATAGCATAAATACTGAGAATATATATATAAATATCACCAGTTAAAGTGTTGTAGCTGCTGACAACAAATTGTCTGAAGTCACAGGAAAGATAACAGTAATCTTGCCAAGCCCCTTTTCCCACTATCGACCCCCCCTTAGTCTTCCCAAAGAATTGTTTAAATAGTTTTCTTGGGAAGAGATGAGTCACTAACAAATCATACTAAAAATAGAAATGTTTTGCAAAAATCAAGGGACTGAGATACTTTAGGAGTACATATCTCTAAAAAGGACACCTATGATTTGACTTTCAAAAAGTCACTCAAAATATGAACATCGAATATTTCCTCATCATATGAGTCACCATTGCTTCCTCCATTCCAGCCACGAATGCTCCACATAATCCTCATCTCCTCCATAATCCTTGAATCAGCCTGTTTGAAAAATAATGATATCGAAAAACAATATTAAAAAGATGAAACTAAAATATTGGACATAAAAGAAAATGCATACAACATCTTCACAATCATTATCTGATTCATCATCAATTTCAGATCTAGCTTTTTCAAAAGGGTGCAGGAAAACTTGCAGGTGGCCGATCCGATAGATCCAGCATAGCATGAGCTTTAGAGGAGATTAGACCATTGACTTAATCCCACATCAACAAACTCAGGTTCATTCTATATCAGACTTTTCTTGTTTTGTATTCCTATCATTCTCAGAATCAAAATCAACTATTCATGCCCTTAAGCATTTTATGAAATTCAAGTTATCAGTTGAATATAATAATTTCAACTCAGCCATTTGTTAACAAAGTAAGAACAATATGAAGATAATCATTTCTGTCACTTCAGAAAATTTCTGTCATCTTCAACAAAACAGTAATTCATCAAAATCAGGCACACTCAATCATTTGTTTCTAGAATCTCGTTGAATTTCTGATATCGAAATCTAAATTTTAAACAGAAGCAAGACTCAAATTCTCAAGACTGTATTTTAGACAAATAGCATAATGATTTCCAGTAGACTTGATTCAAATGGCAGCAATTCAAAATAGACATCTGTTTCTGAAATCATCTTTTGAGTTACGGTCATCACACATAATGGTAAACATTCGAGAATTGTAACAATCAGGTATTATCTTCATTTATGAAAACATTCTGGGACTTAAAACCAAAGATGAATAAACCGGTTTCATACAAATCTGAATATCTCACATTAGATCATTTCCAAAAATGAAAACCCTGAATGATGGCAATGTCATTAACTTTCATAAACTTGTTCAAATGAATCATTGTTTCTAGAATTGACAAAGTGTCAACAAACCTTAAAAGTATTTCACTTTCTCATGGTTCAAGGGTATTAAACATGCCCAGATCGAATTATGAAAAGAATTCTGCATTATTTAATCATCATAACATTTTCTGAAAACAATACCTGACTTAGTCGATTTCGGGAAGAGGTGAGTAAAAACGTTCCCAACAATTGAGTCAAACCCCAATAACATCATACCTATGAGTTTTTTATGCGTTTACACCCCACGCTGGCCATACTGGATACTTGGCATTCTCGGCTACTGCAGTCATGATTACTGCCATAATAACCAGCAGTGACAATTAGGGAATTACCTCCGTCATCAGTTTTCCTCAAACTCACGGTGATAAATGCACTGGTTTGATCTCTCCGAACCAAAAGCGCATTATAATCTTGAAATTGAAGTGGAGAAAGAGAGGATAGTTGCAAAAAATAAAATCAAGACGGAAACAGAGTCGAAAATTCAAACACGTCACTTCAGCAACGCCAATATACCGGATCTGGTTTCGCTTATTGGCTTTGTACCTTTTCTTACTTTAAAGGAAATCACAGCAGTGCTCACGTATATCTCTGAAAACCAGGACTCGTGCTAATATTAGGAATATCTCAATCTTAACGGTCCACCTTCTCAATGATGGAAATGATATATTTTTTGAGACAACCATATTTATCTAGATTTTAATCGGAATTTGGTAAGAACCAAATCGCCAGGTGAATTCCTAGAATGCCCAGACTGAGATTTTCTTTATAGCATTTGAACTAGTCCCATTCCCCAAATCAAAAAACCAAAAATGTGTTACGCAGACTAGAGCTTGGAAGTTATGAACTCATAATTGAAAAAGAGTTTAATCAAGACGATAATGTGTGACCCAGACTGAGAAATACTCAGTCAAACCCTAGGGATCAATGTGACCAGTCCAATTCCTTATACTCGGCAAAAGGAACTTGAATGTGGCTAAGCTCTTACGATGGACAGAGCTGATGCTAAGGCAAGATGCTGCAACAAATACCAAACAATGGAACCCCAGCTCATGTTTAGAGCACAAATACTCGACAGAAACAGAGCACAAAGAAATTCAAGATAATTTCAAAACCCGGTTCTCTGCGAAGGCTACATATTGGCCACGGCACAAAAACCTGCGCTGCCTAAATTTGAATATGGAATGAACAACGTCTACATCCGAGCCCATTTTCACAGAGTATAGGGTACAAACCAACTACAATTGAGGAACAAATTGCATTTTCCAAAGGTGCTGTAACGAAAGCAAATCGCTGTAGAGAAAATAAAACACAAAGCTGGCCTCAACATTTAGAATTAGGGTATGAGCTCTGATCTTTGTGGATCTTACCTTGTCGCCGACGAAGGGTATTTTGAGGGCCTCCTCAGCCTGTATGGCATTCTACATATCACACGAATTATTCCTTCTCACATTTCAACTCTTTGACTGTCTAGATCTCTCAACACGAATCGTATGCCAAAACTTTGTCTTGGAGGCAACTTAGAAATTTCAAGAATGCTCGATAAGATCATAATGAAACTTTCCTTCTACAAGCCTAGATCCTGAACAACATGTGGCCAAAACAGTCTCAGGCAATGGAATCCATTCAGCATTTCTCTTATGTCATGACAGAAACAAAGCTCTGCATATTTCCATACTCGAAAATGAAAAATGGGTGAGTCAAAAGCCTATACAATGAAACGACCATTATGAGGGTTTCGAGAAACATAATTTCCTGTCACATACATCATGTGATGCGTACTGAGAGTACCATCCTTCCATTAAGAATCTTTGCGTTCTAATAACAGGTGGCGTTGAAGTAGTTGGTAAGGTGACATCACATGAGAACGTATGAAAATGTGTCATCTCTTCAAGGTTAAGTCATGTCGAATAATCATTTATAGGGAGATAGTAGATATCACTCAAAATCGAAAAGCTATAGAGATCATCCTATTATGAAGGTATGGATAGGTCATATTTATGTTTGAATCATGTTGAATAACCATAGGAGACATTGATTGAAACGAGAATTTATTTATCCAGCAGTTAAAACAAATCCATAAAGTCAAGGAACCAAAGGATAAATAAAAGGAATGTCAAGACTACAGGGTAACGATAAAATGATAAAGTATTCATAGTGTTTTTAGTCATCATAATAGAACCTCAGTGAGAAAATCATGCAATACTTTAACATAATTGTTGGATATACATCTATGTTTTGAATTTCCTTCATTAGGTTTTATTATTCAAACCTCTCTGATTCAGCTTGTGATTGTGCTATGCAGGTTCTATCAGTCAGTTTGGAGAATCTAATCATCCTTTGGTTAAAACATGCATTGAACTATTTTTTGAAATTTTTATCTTTTCAATAATAAAAAATTTATTTACAAAAATGATAAGAAAATAATTACAAAATCAAAACCAAAAAAGAAAAAATACCAAAGAAAAATTTTTGTATAATAATTCTGTAGCTAAAAGCTATTGAAATGTAATCTGTAGCTCCAGAAATTTAGAATTTTTCAAAATTTTACCGGTGGGTTCCCTTTCCTCTACAACTTGGAAAGGGATCTTGTTGGGAAGCCAACACATGGTTATCCAAAATCGAGATCATATTCTTCACATTTTGTAAGACAATCTTCAAATGGAAAGAAAACAAATGAAACAACAAGCCAATCAACACTGTTATGAGTGCACTTTTCAAGTCAGAGATATGGTTTTTCTTCATCTACAAACTTACAATAAATCCTCCCAGAAACTCAAAGGGCATCAAAATATAGCTCCAAATTTATATGGGCCATGTAAGGTTCTTCAAAATATTGGGTTCGTTGCTTATAAATTGGAACTTCCTCCTTCTTCTCGTGTTCACCCACTATTTCATGTCTCTTGGCTTAAGAAATTTATTGGCGCCAACATCATAGCGTGAACTATTTTACCAGAACTGGATAATGAAGGATCCATCATTTTGGAGTAAGAGGCCATCCTCAATAGGCACACTCGTCAACTTCTCTCTTCATCCATCACAAAGGTATTAATTTAGTGGCATGACATGCAACCAGAGGATGCTACATGGTAACCAATCCTTCATATTCAACAACAATTTCGACATCTAAAGCTTTGAAGAAAATGCTTCTCTAAGAGGGAGGGGAGGTTATGAACCCATGTCAACCCTTCTCTTTACTTTTGTTAGTATATTTTTGTTGGACGCATATGCTTTGTAAGTCGTCCTGTGATTATATTGTATTATCCCACATTCATGGAGAGTAATAGTTGTTTATATTAGACTTAGTATATAAGTACGTTCTTATCCCAAATTCATGGGGATTAATAGTTGTTTAGATTATAATTAGTATATAAGTATGTCTTGAGGCCAATGAAGGAATCCACAAGCTATTTGTATTGAGCTTGCTCAAAGGAGGTTTCCCCCTCGAAGTAACATGCAATCAATAAATTCCTTTTGTCTTCTACTATTTCTATTATATCGTTCATTTTCATAATTTATTGTAGGATGTGTCTCTCATTATTTGTGTGAAATGTGATTCACAACAAGATCTAGAATCTAAGAGAATCGTCACAACTAAAGAGTTTCACAAATTATGCAGAGAGCAGTGTAAAATAGAAAAATTAACACACAAAGATGGTGCCAATAACTAAAGGTTATATTATTGTACAACTTGTAAATATGTGTGGCACATGTTTATAATACAATGGGAGAAAATTGTTAGCCTTGGGAGGAAAATTGGTGGCATACATGTGGAAGGCTTATATTTGACCTCAAACCCCCCTAGGTTGAACAATGATCTCCGAAACCATCTCAAATGGTCATGAATGGCCATGTGAATGTGGGTGAAGCATTCTAGGACATAAATGAGGGTAGGATAGGCATGATGGAGTGCATGGGTGAGTGGGAGTGGCACTAGGAAAAATTTAATGGTACAAAAGGGAAAATAACCACCCAAATACATGCATGGACACCTATGGTCAAACCTCTTCCATGTTTTAAGGAGTGGGAGTGCCCCAAAGACTGAAATTTCATTAATTAGGGTGCTCATTCTCTTAGTTGATCTAAAAGAGGGCGCTTGGGTGCATTAATGAGTCCAAAAACCCCATATACCTTGCTATACCAACATAACCAAGGTTTGGACCATATAACATAAGTGTAAAAGAAATAAAGTGTGTCCTAGGTGGTATGATTCTCTAACCCTCCCACCCCCTTAATACTAACTTAGTGTAACCACATAAAAAATTGAGGCGTTGGCAACTAATGCTCAAGTCACCTCTTACAAAAAATTATTTGTCCATGTAAAAATGAGGAAAGAGGCAAAAAGTCAAGGGGAAAATCCTCCCTCAAGAATGGAAATGGAACAAAGATGATCAAAATTTCTTCAACGGGTCTTCTTCTTCACTTGACTGAGCTGAATGAACAACTTCTTGGTGAAGATGTTGTGGATGCCAAGATCATGCACCAATGCATGTGGAAAGGCCCCTTGAAGGTCATCATTTGATGATGTAGGAGAATCATAATAATGATTTTTGATGCAAACATAGTCTGATATAGAATCATAATCAAGAATGGAAAATATATCTCTGCAAACTCCTTCCCAAAGAGCATCAAAAGACTCAACAAAACCAACTTCTTGTGTAGCTGCCATATCATGAATTAAACCATGAATCATTTTCCCAATTTGATCAAGCACCTTCATAAATATGTAATAAGGCTCATGAGGCTCTGAAATATCAGAATATAATTCATATATATCATAAAATATCAAAGGTATAGTGTCTCCATGAACGAATGGGTCCATAGTGGGAAAATAGTTGGTAACTAGATCATACTGACAGTTGAGCGAACTTGGATGGTATGGAGACCTGAAATTTGAACCATAGGTGGTGAGATCAGATCCAGACATGTGGAAAAATATTCCAATCAATTCCAATGAAATTAATTTCCAACCAATGAATTATATGCAATACATAAAACAATATGCACAAGTGACATAGTATTGGAAACAATGCAATTTTGAGATTTTCCAACTAGCGAACTTGGGGGTTGTAGGGTATTTTGGGAATAAAATGGTTGGGGAAATGAGTTTAAGGTTGTAATAACCTACATATCACGTTTATAATAATAATATGAAGGATTTTAATGGAGTGGGAAAGAGATTTCAGAAGACAAGTAAGAAACTAGTGAAAAATGACTATTTTTTGGAGGAAACTTTGGTGAATTGTTTGGGGTTTCTTACAAGGAAGGGATGGAGGTTTCAGAATCTGATATATCAGTACGTAAATAAGAAATATATATATATATAAAATATATATATGATAATTTTTTTTGAACCTGGCACCCAAATCATACAAGTGCTTACCATCTTCTTGTTCCAAGGAGAGCTTGCCTTCTTCTCTTCTTGCAAAATATGGAACATCAATATTGTTGTATTCAAGTAGCGTGGTAATGATGTAAAAATTCCTTTTTAAACAATAATTTTAATTATATGATCCTCTACAATAAACACATTTTTTATTCTCTCTCTTACTCTTCATCCTATTGGCTTTTGAATCCTCATCAGTTGAACTGGAGTTGTCTACATCTGAATGCTTCTTCTCCTTCACTCTTTGCTGCTTCAAATCCTTGGATTTATTCTTGCCTTTGGATTTATTCGACAATCCTGTAGAAAGGTATTGATACTTGGTGGATTTTATAATTCCCATTTGAACTAACTTGTCTTTTTCCTGAGTCAAAGACTCCATGAATTTTACCAAGGTAGACATTCTCCAATTTCGAATTGTCAGCTTGCCTTAACGGAATGTCGAGACAAACAAAAAAAATCTAGGACCTATATTCAAAAGGATAGAAAATATCAGCTTCTCTTATTTCTTCTTGTTTCCAAATTGTTTCATCTAAATCACCAACGATATGAAATTTGTGAAGAAATCTTGGATCGTCTCAAAGTGAGTTGGGCTCAATGTGATCAACTCATTTTCGAGGTGGTGTCCTCTCATATCATCATTCTTCCCAAATAATGAATCGATATTGAGAAAGAATTCATTGGGTGATCTAATAATTTCTACATGGAATAAAATTTCCCTCAAAATACAAATATAAAGCATCTCAAATGCTTCATCCAACCTATTGAAGTACCTTGATTTTTCCATAGCAGAGTTGGGCTCGGCTTCGGTCCCCATGGTTACTCTATAAAGGCCTTTCGACCTCATCTGGATAACCATTTCACCCTTCCATTCAAAATAATTGAATGGAGTAATAAATACCTGATTTTTTTCCATTTCTGCTTGCGCACTAAGTGACAAAGACAATGGAACTACCTGCAATGAAAATAGTCAAATTTTTCTGAAGGATGCCCTAGAATGCAACTCAAACTCTCTAAATTCGACTTGAATATCCAAATAGCTATGATACCATGTGAAAATATGATCCACAAAAATATATAGAAGCTAAGAGAATTGCCACAACTAAAGAGTTTCACAAATTATGCAGAAAGCAAT
The DNA here is from genome assembly GCA_001517045.1 of Pseudotsuga menziesii. Lineage (NCBI taxonomy): Eukaryota > Viridiplantae > Streptophyta > Pinopsida > Pinales > Pinaceae > Pseudotsuga > Pseudotsuga menziesii. The sequence goes on along the minus strand of LPNX010359001.1, from coordinate 239,259 downwards.
GCAAAAGAGCAAAAATAACACACATAGATGGTGCCAATAACTAAAGTTTATATTACTGTACAACTTGTAAATATGTGTGGTACATGTTTATAATACAATGTGAGAAATAATTGTTAGCCTTAGGACAAAAATTGGTGGCATACATGTGGCAGGTTTAGATTGGACCTCAAAACCCCCTAGGTTGACCAATGAGCTCCCAAACCACTTCAAACAGTCACAAATGGCCATGTGAATGTGGGTGAAGCACACTAGGACATAAATGTGGGTATTATAGGTGTTTTGGAGTGCATGGGTGAGTGGGTGTGGCTTTAGGAACCATTTAATGGTCCAAAAGAGCCAAAACCCACCCAAATACATGCATGGGCACCTCTAGTCGAACCAATTCTATGTTTTAAGGAGCACCCCAAGGACTGAAATTTCATTAATTAGGGTGATAATGGTATTTTTGGACCAAAATAGGGCGCTTGGGGTTCATTAATGATTCCAAAACTCCCATACACCTTGCTAAACCAACATAACCAAGGTTTGGACCATATAACATAAGTGTAAAAAAAATGAAGTGTCTCATAGGTGGTATGTGACAATGGTAATAGGAGGTATGATTCTCTAAAACCCACCCTTAATCCTGACTTAGTGTCACCACATAAAAAAATGAGGCCTTGGAAACTAAGGCTCAAGTCACCTCTTACAAAAAATTGTTTGTCCATGTAAAAATAAGGAAAGAGGTAAAACATCATGGGGAAAATACTCCATGAATAATGGGCATGGAATATATATGATCAAAATGTCTTCAACAGGTCTTCTTCTTCAATTGAATGAGCTGAATGAACAACTTCTTGGTGATAGACTTGGTGAAGATGTTGTGGATGCCAAGATCATGCATGAATGTGTTGTACACAAAGAACATGTGGAGAGGACCCTTAAAGGTCATCATTTGGTGATGAAGAAGCATCATAATAATTATTTTTTCTGCAAAAATACTCTAATATCAAATCATAATCAATAATTGAAAATATATCTCTGCAAACTCCTTCCCAAAGAGAATCAAAAGACTCAATAAAACTAGCTTCTTGTGTAGTTGCCATATCATGAATTAAACCATGAGTTGTCTTTCCAATTTGTTGAAGGACCTTATTAAATATGTAACAAGTCTCATGAGGCTCTGAAATATCAGAATATAATTCATATAGAGAATAAAATACCAAATTTATAGTGTCTCCATGAACGAATGGGTCCCTAGTGGGAAAATAGTTCGTAACTAGATCATGCTGACAATTGAGAGAACTTGGATGGTGTGGAGACTTTAACTTTAAACCATAGGTGGTGATATCAGGTCCAAGAATGTGTAAAAACAGTCCCATGAAGTCCAATTACATGGATTTCCAACCAATGAATGATATGCAAGGCATTAAAACAATATGCACAAGTGACATGGTATTGGAAACAATGCAATTTTGAGATTTTCCAACTAGAGAACTTGGGGGTTGTAGGGTATTTTGGGAATCAAATGGTTGGGTAAATGAGTTTAATTTATTAATAACATGAATATAATACCACATATCACCTTCAGAATCATAATAGGAAGGATATGAATGGAGTGGGGAAGATATTTCAGAAGACAAGTTAGAAACTAGTGAAAAATGACTAGTTTTTGGAGGAAACTTTGGTGAATTGTTTGGGGTTTCTTCCAAGGAAGGGATGGAGGTTTCAGAATATTATATATCAGACTTTAAATAAGAAAAAAAAATATCTAAAATAGAGATATGAGAAACATTTTTGACCCTAGCACCCAAAGCATACATGCGCTTACCATCTTCTTGTTCCAAGGAGAGCTTGCCTTCTTCTCTTCTTGCAAAATCTGGAATATCAATATTGTTGTCTTCAAATTATGTGGGAATGATGTAAAAATTCCTTTTGAAACAATATTTTTCATGATTTGAACCTACGCAATAACCACATTTGGAAATATCTCTCTTACTCTTCATCCTCTTGGATTTCAAATCCTCATCAGTTGAACTGTAGCTGTCTACATCTAAATGATTCTTCTCCTTCACTCTTTGCTGCTTCGAATCCTTGGATTTCTTCTTTCCTTTGGATTGATTAAACACACCTGTAACAAAGGATTGATCCTTGGTGGATTTTATGGTGCTCATTTGAACTAACTTGTCTTGTTCCTGAGTCAAAGACTCCATGAAGTATTCCATGGTAGGCATTCTCGAATTTCAAAATGCGAGATTGCATGAATGGAATGTCGAGACAAAAATAGAATATTCAGGCCCTAGATTCAAAAGGATAGAATATATCGGATTCTCTTCTTTCTTCTCGATGCCATATTATTTCAACCGAAGCACCAACAATTTGAACTTTGTGAAGAAATCATGGATTGTCTTAAAGTGAGTTGGGCTGAATCTGATTAACTCATATTTGAGTTGGTTTCCTCTCATATCGTCATTCTTCCCAAATAGTGACTCGAGCTTGAGCAAGAATTCATTGGATGTGCTAATAATTTCTACATGGAATAAAGGTCCCTCGAAATAATGAGACAAAGCATCCTGAATGCTTCATCCAACCTATTGAAGTACTTTGATTTTTCCACAGCAGAGTTGGGCTTGACCTCAGTCCCCATGGTTACTCTATAGAGGCCTTTCAACCTCATATGAATCACCATTTATTAATTCCATTCAAAATAATTGAATGGATTAAGCAAGACTTGAATTTCCTCCATTTCTGGTTGCGCATGGAGTGACAAAGACACTGAAACTACCTGCAATGCAAACACTCAAATTTTTCTAGAGGAGGCCCTAGAATGCAACTCAAACTCTCTGAATTCGAATTGCAGCTCCAAATATCTCTTATACCATGTGAAAATATGATTCACAGCAATATCTAGAAGCTAAGAGAATCCTCACAACTAAAGAGTTTCACAAATTATGCAGAAAACAGTGTAAAAGAGCAAAATTAACACACATAGATGGTGCCAATAACTGAATTTTCTATTACTATAAAACTTGTAAATATGTGTGGTACATTTTTATAATACAATGGGATAAAATAATTATCCTTAGGAGGAAAATTGTCGACATACATGTGGCAGGCTTAGATTGGACCTCAACCCCCCTAGTTTGACAAATGAGCTCCCAAACCACCTCAAACGGTCACGAATGGCCATGTAAACGTGGTTGAAGCATGATAGGACATACATGAGGGTAGGATAGGTGTGGTGGATGGAATAGGTGAGTGGGAGTGTCTCTAGGAATAATTTAGTGGTCCAAAAGGTAAAAAAACCACCTAAATACATGCATTGGAACCTCTAGTCAAACCAGTTCCCTATTTTCAGGAGTGGGAGCACCCCAAAGAATGAAATTCCATTAATGAGGGTACTCATTCTCTTGTTTTACCAAACATAGGGCACTTGGGTGCATTAATGGGTCCAAAAACCCCATATACCTTGTTAGACCAACATAACCAAGGTTTGGACCATATAACATAAGTGTAAAACAAATGAAGTGTGTCCTAGGTGGTATGTGACCATGGTACTAGGTGGTATTATGCTATAACAATTTGTTGTAGAGGTTCCCATTTTAGGAGGAATTTATAACAATATATATAGGTATCACACCCTAGGTTTCACCACAAATAGATCCTTCTTCAACCCTGATTGGAAGATTGTTTTATGGCCGACTTTGAACTGAGGTAAAAGTGAAATTTCATCTCTTATGGGTCTAAGAATTCGCTCTATTGTATCCTAATGTTTCCTCTTTCTGATGCCATAATTATGGCATTATTTTTATGTACCAATAACAAGTTATTGTGAATCTCCCAACACTTCTTATTTTTGGTCTTTCCAAACGATCGAACTTGTACAAACTGGCACATGTCCAATATTTTGGATCAAAGTCTTAAAATTATACCAAAGATACTATGGTTTGTACAATTTATAATTCAAATAGGCTCACTCAATTTGGATCTTGAATTCCCTATATATGACCATTTTCCCTGGAACACCTACTTTAGACTAGTTTTTGGACTAGTCAGAAACCCTAGATTCAACAATGAATATATCCTAAACTGTAATAGATCAAGATATGAAAATTGTATCCCAGATAGGTTGGTATTTTTTCTATATGGTTTTTGAGTCATGTTTTCTAAAACCTTGTAGAAAAAAAAATGTAGTGTAAATTCCATGATGGATCGTTTTGAAGAAACTAGTCCCAAGGAAAGAGATCTCATACCAAATGTTATGAAACCAACTCCCCAAAAAACATAAAAAGAGTAGAAATAGACCATAAGAAAGTAATCCATACCTTAATAATGAATAACAAAGATGAATAGAAATCCTCTTTGAGGGGAAACCTCCATACACAATACTAAGTACATAAGAGAAGACAAGATACAATATGATGACTAAAATGAGAGTATCTTCTTCCTATATATAGGAGACAAAGGTGTACAATAACAACTAATAGACCCAAGATGGCATCAATAATATGTAATGCACCACTCCATATGGGGTAGTGTGCCATCATTGGGGCTTAATAACGAAAATGAGTGTCATTATCATAGAGTAACTATTTTGTGAATCTCTAATAGTTCCATGGGTTGAGGAAGAATCATGTGGTGGTAGTGCCAATGCAATACAATGTAGGCATTGCTTCGGACCACTTAGTGAAATAGTCTATAGCCACTATGATGTATTTGTGACCTTATGTTGATGGTGGTAGACACTCCATGAGATCAATTTCCCATTTCCATAATGGGCCAGTTTTAATTAATAAATGGAGGGGGGAAAGGGTGCACGTGTATTGTAGGAAAATACCTGACAATTGGCTCATATTTTGATGGAATAGAAAAAAACTTGAATAGTTATGGATAAAAGTACCCTACACGAATTATTTTTTGGTAAATATCCAATCCTAAGAGGAGGACACCATATGCACCATTGTGGCAGTCATTAAGGAATTTTTCAACTTCCTCGTGTTCCAAGCAGTGTCGTAAAATGGTGTTGACCCCACGACAATATAAGACATCACCAAGGAGGAGATATCAAGGATCATGGTTGCTGATCTGCACCACTGATCATTGTGGGATAGGTGAGGGGAATTTTTTTGAGTTCATAGGTATGTCAGGATATCGTCATACAATGGATCATCACTGGTTATAGTAAAAACATGTTTGTTGGGTAACTGGTCATTCACAGGTTCTCCTAGATTAGTGGTTGGGAGATTTGTAATGATCTCTACTAGAGAAAAGGATTTTTTATTTATTTTAGGGATAACAAAATGAAGGTAAAATTCTTGGAGAATAACGATCCACCTTGCAAACTGACCATTTATCCTTAGGGAATGCTAGGTTGAGATCTATAAAGTTGGTATAGACTCGAATGGTTCCTTGCTTTATGTTTACAAGGATAGGGTTTTATAGCCATGATGTATAATAAATGGGAAGATAAATCCTGCTTGAAGGATTTTTCCAATCTCAACCTTCATAATGCAGCCTTGGAGGGATGACCATGTCGTTGTTTCTATATAGTTGGGACATCATCTAGCCAAGTCTCGATGTGGTTTTCAAAAACTGTAGGGTCTAAGCTAGTAATTTAAGCATATGACCATGCAAACACATCATGAAATTATTTGAAGAGGAATGTAAAGTCTATGACTTCCCGTGGCGAACATGATACCCCAATTGAGATGTTTTCGATCACTCTAGGTGTGATGGAAGTATCTATTTGAATTATGGGTGAAATATTAACTAGATTTCCCTCTTCAAAGGTGTATGGGCATGGTATGGTGTTTTTAAACCAATCAACATGCTTAGGAGACACTACAACAAAATTCCATTTTGGTGGTGGTTTTACAACCCCCCCACCCCCCCAAGAGGTTTTTTTGGTCTTTGGGGGCGGTTCTTAAACCCCCCCCTCAAAATTCCTGAAAATTTGACTTTTAGGGGTGGTTTTTAAACCCCCCTTAAAAGTGCAATTCTCAGGAATTTTGGGGGTAGTTTTTTAACACCCCCCCCCCCCAAAAGTCCAATTCTCAATATTTTTGGGGGCAGTTTCTGAACCCCCCCGCAAAAAAAAAAGTCCAATTCTCAATACTATTGGAGAAGGTTGTTAACCCCCCAAAAAAATTCTAATTCTAAAGACTTTTTGGGGGTGGTTTGAGAAAGACCCCCACTAAATTTGGCTTGCAGCGATTTTGTTTAAACCCCCCCGCAAAAAAAAAAATTGAAGGTATTTGGGGGCGGTCCTTAAAAAACCCCCTCAAAAGTATAATTATCAGGAATTTTTTTTTTTGGGGGGGGGGGGGGGGGGGGGGAGAAAGACCCCCCATAAAGGTGGCTTGCAAACCCCCCCCCCAAAAAAAAAATTCTAATTCTCAGGACTTTCTTTTTTTTGGGGGAGGGGGGGGGGTTAGAAAGGCCCCCCCTAAAGGTCGCTTGCGGTGGTTTTTCTAATCCCCGTCTCCCCCTCCCCAAAGGTTTTTAAGGTATTTGGGGGCTATCCTTAAAAACCCCTGTCAAAAGTCTAATTCTGAGGCATTTTTGGGGGGGGGTTAGAAAGGCCCCCTCTAAAGGTGTCTTGTGCCGGTTTTGATAACCCCTCCCCAAAAGTTTTAAGGTATTTGGGGGGAAGTCCTTAAAAATCCCCCTCAAACATCAAATTCTTGAGACTTTTTTTTTGTGGGGGGGGGGGGGGTTAGAAAGACCTGACAATTCGCACATCGTTTGATGGAATAAAAAAAAAACTTGAATAGTTATGGATAAAAGTGCCCTACACGAAGTATTTTTTGGTAAATAGCCAATCCTAAGAGGAGGCCACCATATGCATCATTGTGGTACTCGTTAAGGAATTGTTCAACTTCCTCATGTGACAAGAAACATCGTAAAATGGTGTTGACTCCACGAAAATATTAGACATCACCAAGGAGGAGATATTGAGGATCTTGGTTGTTGATGCGCCACCAGTCATCGTGGGATAAGTGAGGGGAAAATTTTTGAGTTCATAGTTAAGTTAGGATATCGTCATACAATGGATCGTCATTGGTTATATTAAAAACATGTTTGTTGGGTAACTGGTCATTCACAGGTTCTCCTAGATTAGTGGTTGGGAGATTTGTAATGATCTCTGCTAGAGCCAAGTATTTTTTTATTTTGGGGATAACAAAATCAAGGTAAAATTCTTGGAGAATAACGATCCACCTTGCAAAATTACCATTAATGAGCCATCAACTAAGTATGTACTACATAGGATTGGATTCTATGATCACTATTGTTTTCTATGCTAAGATGTAATGACACAAATTTTGCACAGAGATGCCTACTCTTAAGGAAATTTTCTCATGATGAGTGTATTTGAGTGATATTCTAGCCAATGTTTTTCTGATTTAATAAATAATATGTTCATTGGGTTCGTCAGCTTGTTGGACCATGACGCTTGCCATACCATGAGAGGGAGCTGATATATAGAGTAGAAAATCTCTATCAAAATCTAGAGGGGAAACGGGGGGTGAAGAAGCCTATGATTGCTTAAGGGCTTGGAATAAACTTTGGTCTTGTCCATCCCATTGGAAAGGGATGTTTTTCCGAATTAGTTGTAGGAAACTATGGGCCTAAGTAGCATAATTAAGAAGGAAGCGACGAAGGAAATTGGCCTTCCCTTGCATGCTTTGCAACTCTCATCATGTGCATTGGGGAGGTAAGTTAAGGATGGATTGTACTTTAGGTGGGACGATGGTAATCTCATATTAAGAAATGAATAATCCTAATAAGCATCCAATGGTGACATAGAACAAGCATTTTAGGGGATTTAACCAGATGTTGTACTTAATACATCACTCAAAGATGGTCTGTAGGTCACATAGGTGGTTGGCCCACTTTTTGGATTTGGTTGAAACAATCGGGGAAAGCCAAGATGGTGTGGGTTAGATTATTGAAAAAATATTCCATTTCCCATTGAAAGGTAGCCCCATCATTATTTATCCAAAAGCGCATGACACTATAGTAAAATATTCCCCAAGGAGTTGTAAATGTCATTTTGTACTGATCTTGAGGGAAGATCTGTATTTGGTTATATCCAGAAAATCCATCCATTAAAGATAACATTTTGTTGCTGGCACATGATTCAAAAATTTGATCGATGAATGGGGTGGAAAAATTATCCTTAGGGAATGCTAAGTTGAGATCTATAAAGTTGGTATAGTCTCAAGAATTCTCAAGAATTTTGGGGGCAATTTTTTAACACCCCCTCCAAAAGTCCAATTCTCAATATTTTTGGGGGTGGTTTCTGAACCCCCCGCCCAAAAGTCCAATTCTCAATACTGTTGGAGAATATTGTTACACCCCCCCCCCAAAAAAAAAGTCTAATTCTAAAGAATTTTGCGGGTGGTTTGAGAAATACCCCCCCTAAAGGTGGCTTGCGGCATTTGTTTTTAAACCCCGCAACCCCCCCCCCCCCAAAAAAAAAAGTTTTTGAAGGTATTTGGGGGTGGTCATTAAACCCCCCCCCCAAAAAAAGTCTAATTCTCAGGACTTTTGGGGGGGGGGGGTTATAAAGACACCCCTAAAGGTGGCTTGCAGTGGTTTTGCTAACCTGCTCAAAAACATTTTAAGGTATTTTGGGGGAGGTACTTAAAAATCCCCCTCAAAAGTCTAATTCTCAGGAATTTTGGGGGGGGCGGGAGGGGTTAGAAAGACCCCCCCTAAAGGTGCCTTGCGGCGTTTTTTCTAACCCCCCCCCAAATTTTTAAGGTATTTTGGGGGGAGTCCTTAAAACCCACCCTCAAAAGTCTAATTCTCAAGACTTTATTTTTGGGGGCGGGGTTTTAGAAAGACCTTGCCCCATTAAAGGTGTCTTGTGGTGGTTTTGCTAAACTTCCCCCCCAACAGGTGTTATCTCCCAAAATAATTTATTTCGATAGTATGAAGAATTTAATTCACACAATGAGGGATATGAATATCACTAACAGTTTGAAATCCTCTATTTTTGATGAAAATTTCACAAAGTTGTAGCTTCGGTGGCTTGGGTGAGGATCAGAACATCTCATTAGCCACCGAAAGACATACAGACTGTGGCTTCCGCGATTAGATGAAAACTTCGATGATTGGAAGAACTAAGGACTACAGATCAATGAAGTAAAGCTGAAAGTATCCACAGTGTCAGCGGTATAAAGCACTAAAATTCCATCGAAGTCACATATCGAAAATCAGAACCACTACTTAATAAGGTGTCAGAACTTGAAAACACTAACCATCGGTAAGATAATCCACTAAGGAGTCGCAACGGCGGGAGACAGACTAACTACGGGTTCTGATCAATCAATAGAAAATCATCAGCAATCGGAATAACTAAGGAATACAGATTGGAAAGATAGTCCACTAAGGAGCCACAATGGTGGGAGACAGACTGACTACGGGTTCCGCGACAATAGAAATTGATCGATGATCGAAAGAACTAAGGGCTACAGATCGATGAGTTTAGAACCAAGCAGCGCCACAGTGTCAGTAAGGCAACAGACAAGGATTTTGATCAATAAATAGAAAATCATCGATGATCGAAAGAACTAAGGACTACAGATTGGTAAGATAGTCCACTAAGGAGCCGCAATAGCGAGAGACAGACCGATTGTAGCTCCCGCGACAATAGAAACTCATCGGCGATCGGAAGAACTAAGGGCTTCGGATCAGCAAGTTTAGAACCAAGAAGCTCCATAGTGTCGGTAAGACAACGGACAAGGCTTCTAATTAATCAATAAAAAATCATCAGTGATCAGAAGAAATAAGGACTACAGATCGGCGAGGTAAAGCTAAGAAGCTCCGCAGTGTCGATAACGAAATGGACAAGGCCTCCAATCAATGACAAAAATCATTCCGATAGTGATAAAACTAGTTTGTTTCACCTCTGAAACAATGGTAGCGTTCCGGTCTAGGGCACCGATGTTCTAGAAGACAGAGCTTCCGAACAGTGACCGTGGTGACAAGGTAGAAAAATCTGGCAGATTAAACAAAGAAATTCACTTCAGACTCAACCAATAGTGGTGATTATCAGCAACCAATTCAGTTATTAAAAGTTTTCTCAGTGAACTAGATCTTCCCAATAGATAGACAAATAGTGATCAAGGGTTTGAAACCCTAATCTGAAAAAGCTATCACTTCCGAATATTTTTGTGAAAACAGATGGAAGTTTCAAGATCTGTCATTTTTGTAGAAGGCTATAAATCCCATGATTGATTTTATAATAAATTTTTGACTTTGGGGATTTGTAATCCTATTCTATTATCAAGCGTCTCATCTTGTTTATTCTAAATATAAGCTCTTTTGTTATGATTTGTTCAGCCATCATCTTTATCTTTACTATACTTATGCCTGAATGTGCATTTAGGTGATTTTCAAGTTGATTAATAGCTAATAGGTGTCATCCTATTGGTTTATTAATGCTATTTGATTTATAAGTACCATCCTTGTTAGGATTTAGCCATTTATATGCATTTATTTTGTATGTAATTTTTCCAGCTTGATGAGTTCTCCATCCCTGCACCTTATTGCCAAACTACTGAACACGTTGTAACTAAAATCCTTGTCATTGAGTGAGGTTCATGCATGTCTTGAGAGTTGGAGGTTATATAGGTCATCCAACTTGATCCATATCAGAAAAACCTAAAAACATTTTAAGTTACCAGGCATCCTTGAGCTACAACCAAGAGGAGTTTCCTGGAGTGATAACAAACTGGCATAGTTGCCGGGGAGAGGAGATTAAAGCTCAACTTCCCTGGGAGACGACATAGATCCATGCTTTGATGATAGACAAATATTGGACATTATTATGGTTATAATCACTTATCTGGAGACTCCATTGATATAAGGTGGCTTCAAGAAGACCAAGTACCAGAGAAAACCCAAAGGGGCCACCAACAACACCTATTTCAGATCCAGAAGAAATTTTGAGGAAAGCTAGGGCTTTACTAAGACAGACCAGTACTGCTGCACAAAAAGCTACACTAGGTATTTCAAGAAATATTTCTACTATTATTTCTTCTGCTAAAACTCTCAATTCCCAGGAATTTTTAGATACATTAGAAAAATCTAGGGGTTGGGAATCTTCAAGCACTACGTCTTGTGAAGATCCAATCCTTGGTGACTCCACCGGGATAAGTATACCACCTCCTTCTCAACAAGTATCTTCATCAGTGCTGCCTTACACAACCCTGTCCATACCCATTTCCAATATGGATGCCCCTTAATTGACCAAGATGGAAAAGATCCTGGTAGCTAGGTATGCGCCCTTAATTCTGCCAAATCCTCTTGCAGCCATACCTACTGGGGATTATCTCAAGTATATGCCTAAGTTTACAGGGGAAGGGGATTTCACTGTTGAAGAACATCTAGAGGCTTTTTACAGCTATGCTGAAAATATTAACATAGAAAAAGAATATGTATGGATGAGGGTTTTTGTGCAAAGCCTAGATGGCCAGGCTAGGAAGTGGTTGAAGGAACTGCCTGCCGGATCAATGGCAGGAATAGAGGCCCTAGATGAAATTTTCCTAAATCATTGGGGAGAAAGGAGGGACCACCTCTACTATATCACAGAATTCGGCAACCTCAAAAGAGAAAATGGGGAGTCCATATCCAACTTTACCAAGAGATTCAACAATATGTACAGAAAGATCCCTACCAAAATTAATCCCACTGATACCTCAACTAGGATAAATTATGCAAATGCCTTTGACTCTAACTTCTACTTACTTCTTAGAGAAAGGAGGTCTATTTCCTTATCACTCATGCAGGATGCTTCCCTAGAAGTAGAGTCAAACATTCTGGCATCTCAGAAGGTCAAAGGGAAGATAGACAAGAAAAAGTAGCCAATAGACTATAGTGGGGCTTCAACATTAGAGAACAAGATTGACAAAATGACCAAACTATTAGATAACCTGACTTCTAAAATGTCTAAAATGAAAAACCAAAGACATATACCGATGATGGGTAAAGGGCCAAGTGACTTTGCTCCTCGAAACCCAAATTTTGTTCCTGATAGAAGAGGAACCCCCCCGGTTCATATTCTCAGAAGGGAGATAAATCAAGGGGAAGATCAGAGGATAAGAGCTCCATTCCAAAACGATGTATTAGAAGAAGAGCCAAAATTCATTGAAGAAGAAGGAGAAACTGAAGACAATATCTATTGTATGGAGGATGAGGTGGACTATTCTTTTCTGACACAGGCAGAATATGAGGAAGCCGTGATTGATGAGCAGGTCACTGAAGAGGCTATTTATCAGGCTGATGGTCAGGGAGGTTACAAACTGAGGTCTAGGCTAGTTTCTCCCCTCAAGAATAATGATGTACCCATCAAGAAACCTACTGTACCAGCTAGAAAGGTTGTTGTTTTACCAAAGAAAGTGGCTGTCCCATCCAAAACATTGCATAAACTAGCACCTTCAGCCACACTCGATCAAGTCCAACTCAAACCTATAGATCCTGAGGTAAGGTTTCCAGATAGGCTGCATTATTCCTTCAACCTCGAGTCTGAAATTCAAAAATTGAAAATCCCTTTCCCTTTAATTGAGCTTATGAAGAATGATGCATTCCAAACCTCCATTGTGAATTCCCTTTAGCCCAAGGTTCACATTGACACTGACTTTGTGAACCTATAAGATGACAAGCCTGTTGTAACCCTAGGCCCCATGATTAAATACCTAAAGGACTCCTGCCCACCATTCTATATATCCTTGAACATCCATGATAAAATCCTCCATAATTGTCTGCTGGATTCAGGAGCATCTCATAACCTAATGCCAAAGGCTGTGATGGATGATATTGGCCTCAGCATCACCAATCCCTACCATGATTTATTCTCCTTTGACTCCAGGAAGGTCAAGTGTTTGGGCCTCATCAAATACCTTGTTGTAAAATTAACGCAGCTACCTTCGAAAAGCATAATGATGGACATTGTAGTGGCCGATATTCCTCCAAAATTCGGCCTCTTGCTGTCTCGGTCATGGAGCAAAAGACTAGGCGACAGCCTTCATATGGATCTCACATATGCCACATTTCCCATGTTTTGAGGGTAGACTAAGAGGTTGTACAAGGAAAATAATCTAGCATACATTATCAGCAAAGAGAGCCACTCAGTGAATCACCCCATCTACGCAGTGGACACCAATTTCAGGTCTTGCATTTTGCAAATAGATGATAATCAGCAGACATCAGTTCAGCTCACTGAGCCCACCCGTCAGTAGCCCAAAGAAGTCACGACAACAATTTGGACCATGTATTTTGATGGGGCTAGTGCTCAAAGCTCAGCAGGCGTGGGTGTAGTATTGATCTCCCCATCTAAGGAAAACATTCACTTGTCTTGTAAGCTTGATTTCAAGACCACTAACAACGTAGTAGAATATAAAGCCTTGATGCTAGGAGTTAAAGCCACCAAGGAGATGGGGATCATGTGCATGAATATTTTTGGAGACATAGACCTCATCATACAGCAGGTCAACAACACCTTTCAGACGAAAAATATCAGATTGAAGGCCTACAAGGACGAGGTATGGAAACTCAGAGACTCCTTTATGTTTTTTGAACTTTCATATATTCCTAGGGCTTTGAATCACCTAGATGATTCCCTGTCCATCTCTGCAAGTCTGTTTGTTCCTCCTTTACCACCTAAGCTCAGCTATGATGTTCAGGTCAAGTACCGACCCTCTCTACCTGACAATGTAAAATTTTGGAGGGTGTTTGAAAATGATGAGGAACTTAGTAAATTCCTTCAGTTAGTAGATGAATTCTCTGACATACACATAGACCAGGAAAACCTTAACATGGAGGAATCCAAATAGCTCAAGTTAAAAGATAAAGTGACTGAGCAGAATATTGTCCAATTGCCCAACAACTACATACCCCGAGGTCTACTACCATTGGAAGAACTTCTTGATCACAATGACATCCCTTTCAATCCTGCCAAAAGGGAGCTAGATCCTTCTATCCAAGAGCAAAACATATGCATCCAAATCCATCCAAAACTAATAAATCTATCCACTGGGCTGACTACTGGAAAAAAATCTGAATTTTGTAGCTTGATAAAAGAGTTTTCTGATGTCCTTACATGGGAGTATAGTGACCTAAAAACATATGACACCAACCTCATCCAGCATAGGATTCCTTTGGAGAAGGACACCATTCCTTTCAAACAGAAGCTGAGACCCATCATCCCTCTTCTATTACCAATGATTGAGAAAGAGATCCACAAACTCCTCAAAGCCAAGATCATAATCCCCCTCAAGTATTCGAAGTGGATTTCAAATATAGTAGTGGTAAGAAATAAAAATGGAGAAATCAGGTTGTGTGTGGATTTTAGAAACTTGAACAAGTGTTCCAAAAAAGACAACTATCCACTGCCCAAGATGGAACATCTGCTGTAGAAAGTATCAGGGGCCAAGGTCATGTCCTTCCTTGATGGATTCTTTGGATACAACCAAGTTGTTGTGCACCCAAATGACCAGGAAAATACTGCCTTTACCACCCCCTGGGGCACCTTCATGTATGCTAAAATGCCATTTGGGCTAATGAATGATGGGGCTAATTTTTAGAGAGCTATGGACCTAGATTTTGTAGAGCTAAAAGATAAATTTGTGCTGATATATTTGGATGACTTAACAGTTTAGCCTCACAGCCATCATGACCACTTGCAGCATTTAAGGAAGGTATTTTTGAAGTGTAGAAGGTATGGGATATCACTAAACCCCAAGAAGTCCTAGTTTGCACTCAATGAAGGAAATATCCTAGGCCACATAGTCTTAGTTGAAGGTGTAAAGATCGATCCGATGAGGGTGGAAGAAATCCAAAAACTATCAATACCAAGGTCAAAAAGAGACATTGAGTCCTTTTTAGGCAAGATAAACTTTGTCAGAAAGTTTATTCCAAATTTATCTGAGCTGGTAAAGCATATAACAGTCATGCTAAAAAAGGATGCAGAAATAAAGTGGACTGACCAAGCAAGAAACTCCTTTGAAGACAATAAGAAATCCATCATGGAGGCCCCAACCCTGGTTAGTCCTGACTACACCAAGGGTTTTTACATTTTGTCTTTTGCATCTTATGACACAGTGGCAACTATACTATTACAAAAGAATGATGAAGTTCTTGATCATCCAATTGATTTTTTCAGTAAAACCCTGAGAGATGCTAAGCTGAAGTATGACCCAATTGAGAAGCAGGCTTATGCTCTCATAAAATCTTTGAAGACTTTCATAATATACATTCTCCATACAAAGGTCATTGCATATGTCCCTTCAGCTGCTGTGAAGGATGTTTTGACTCAGCTTGACATTGATGGGAAGAGAGCTAAGTGGATTTCCAAAGTCATTGAGTTTGATGTAGAGGTGAAACCCACCAAGCTGGTAAGGGGATTAGGTCTGGCCAAACTCATGGCCAAAGAAAACTATGAACTATTGGGAGTAAATTTCACATGTGTCAGATCAGCAAAGGTGTAGAATATGGTAGTAGTGGAAACAGAAGTAAATCAAGATCAGAATAACAGTCCATCAGTAGCTGAGAACATATCTTCATGTGAGTGGTATTCATGTATCATTCAGTTTTTGCAAAAATTAGAAATTTCTCCTGATCTCACTCTTAACCAAGCACGAGCTCTTAAGTTGAAATCTGTTAAGTTTTTCATAATTGACAAACTATTGTACTGGAGGGATCAGTCTGGATTTTTGTTAAGGTGTCTAGATAAAGAGAAAGTAGAATAGGTCATGCATCACTTTCATTCCAGTACATGTGGAGGCCACCACTACTAGAAAACCACATCCCACAAGATCTTAAGATCATGATACTATTGGCTAGTCCTCTTTTCTAATGTATGCACTTTTGTAAGGGCCTATGACCAATGTCAAATATTTATAGGGAATTAACAGCTCAAACCCTTTCCCGTTAGGCGTGTTACAGTGAATGGGCCTTTCCAGCAATGGGGTTTGGATTTCATAGGTGAAATAAATCCATCTTCTAGTGGATAGCATAAATGGATCTTAGTAGCCACTAACTACTTTACCAAATGGATAGAAGTAGTGCCCACCAGAAATGCCACTCATCAAGTCATCATGGGATTTTTATATGAGAACATCTTTAGCAGGTTTGGTTTCCTAGTAAGGTAATTAGTAACTGATAATGCACAAGATTTTAAGGCTGGGGCATTAGTTAAAATGTGTTAATCAATGGGTATTCAACTGGTGCACTCCACATCCTATTACCCACAAGGAAATGGCCTGGCTGAGTCATCCAACAAAAGCTTAGTCAGAATCATCAGGAAATTGCTAGAGACAAATCAGAAAAGATAGGATTCAAAGCTTAAGTTTGTTTTATGGGCTGATAGGGTAACAGACAAAATATCCATAGGGACTTCTCCATTCAAACTAGTTTATGGCACTGAGGCCATTTTTCCTATACAGCTCATCCTTCCAGTGGCAAAGTTCTTTCAGGAAGAGGAGGATGAACCAAATGATATGATAAGAATGATGATGGATTTGATAGAATTACAACAAATAAGGGAGCAAGTTGTAGGAAAATCAGAATCTCATCAATAGAGGATAAAGGGAATGCTTAACAAAAGAGCAAAGGCAGACAACTTCCAGGTCGGATATTGGGTCCTCAAGTGGGATACTGTCAGACAGGACAAGGGGAAACATGGAAAGTTCGACTCTTTGTGGACTGGCCCTTTTGTGATAGCCCGGGTACATAAAAATAACACCTTCAAATTGTAGAGTCTGGAAGGTGAAGAGGTATTTAATGGCCTAGTAAATGGGCATTTCTTGAAGCTCTATTTTATTTAAGGCTCTGAGGCCTTATGATTGTAAATTAGTAGATAGTAGGTTGTTTTGCTTTCAGAATAAACTCCATGCCCAATGGAACAATAAAGGATAGTGTTAAGTTTCTTAGTTGCTTTTAGGGAAAGGCATTTTGGTCTGGGGTTCTTGGGACCTCACTGGGAGGTTCCCATCCCCAAATAGGAGCCAGATGTTATCTCCCAAAATAATTTATTTTGATAGTATGAATAATTTAATTCATGCAATGAGGGATATGAATATCACTAACAGTTTGAAAGCCTATGTTTTTCATGAAAATTTCACAAAGTTGTAGCTTCGGTGGCTTGGACAAGGATCAGAACATCTCATTAGCCACCGACAGACATATAGACTGTGGATTCCACGATCAGATGAACACTTCAGCAATTGGAAGAACTAAGGACTACAGATTGGTGAAGTAAAGCTGAAAGTTTCCGCAGTGTCGGCGGTATAAAGCACTAAAATGCCACCGAAGTCACGTATCGGAAATCAGAACCACTACTTAATATAGCGTTGGAGCTTGAAAACACTAACCATTGGCAAGATAGTCCACTAAGGAGCTGCAACGGTGGGAGATAGACCGACTACGGGTTCCAATCAATTAATAGAAAATCATTGGTGATCAAAAGAACTAAGGACTACAGATCGGCAAGATAGTCCACTAAGGAGCCGCAACAGCGGGAGACAGACTAACTACGGGTTCTGCGACAATAGAAACTCATCGACGATCAGAAGAACTAAGGGCTATGGACTGGCGAGTTTAGAACCAAGCAGCTCTACAGTGTCAGTAAGGAAACATACAAGGCTTCTGATCAATCAATAGAAAATAATCAACAATCGGAAGAACTGAGGACTACAAGTTGGAAAAGTAGTCCACTAAGGAGCTGCAATGACGGGAGATAGACCGAATGAGGGTCCCACGACAATAGAAACTCATCGGCGATCAGAAGAACTAAGGGATACATATCGGCAAGTTTAGAACAAAGCAGCTCCGCAGTTCTGGTAAGGCAACAGACAAGGCTTCCAATCAATTAATAGAAAATAATCGGCGATCAGAAGAACTAAGGACTACAGATCGGCGATGTAACGCTAAGCAGCTCCACAATGTCAGTAAGGCAACAGACAAGGCCTCTGATCAATGACAAAAATCATTCTGACAGTGATAAAACTAGTTCGTTTCACCTCTGAAATAGCGGCAGCGTTCCAGTCTAGGGCGCCGATGTGCTGGAAGACAGAGCTTCCGATCAATGACCGTGGCGACAAGGTAGAAAAATATGGCGGATTAAACAAGGAAAGTCACTTTAGACTGAACTAGAAGTGGTGATTATTAGCAACCAATTCAGTTATTAAAAGTTCACTCACTGAACTAGATCTTCACAATAGATAAAAAAATAGTTAGCAAGGGTTTGAAACCCTAATCTGAAAAAACTATCACTTCCGAATATTTTTGTGAAAATAGATGGAAGTTTCAAGATCTCTCATTTTTGTAGAAGGCTATAAATCCCATGATTGATTTTATAATAAAGGTTCGAATTCGGGGATTTGTAAGCCTATTCTATTATCAAGCATCTCATCTTGTTTATTCTAAATATAAGCTCTTTTGTTATGATTTGTTCAGCCATCATCTTTATCTTTACTATACTTATGCTTGAATGTGCATTTAGGTGATTTTCAAGTTGATTAATAGCTGATAGCTGTCATCCTATTAGTTTATTAATGGTATTTTATTTATAAGTACCATCCTTGTCAAGATTTAGCCATTTATATGCATCTATTTTGTATGTAAGTCTGCCACCTTGATGAGTTCTCCATCCCTGCACCTTATTTTCAAACTACTGAACAAGTTGTAACTAAAAGCCTTGTAATTGAGTGGGCTTCATGCATGTCTTAAGAGTGGGAGGTTATATAGGTCATCCAACTTGATCCATATTAGAAAACCCTAAAAACATTTTAAGTTACCAGGAATCCTCGAGCTACAACCTAGAGGAGTTTCTTGGAGTGATAACAATAGGTTTTTAAGGTATTTGGGGGCTGTCCTTAAAAACCCCCCTCAAAAGTCCGGAGAATTTGAATTTTGAGGGGTTTTTTTAAATATCACCCCCCAAATACCTTAAAAAACGTTTTTGGAGGGGGGTTAGTAAAACCTCCGCAATCCACCTTTAGTGGGGGTCTTTCTAACCCCCTCCCCCAAAAAAAGTCCTGAGAATTAGACTTTTCAAGATGTTGTTTGACTTCAAATCCATATGTACAAAAAAGCTAGAGTTCTTTTATGCTAAAAACATGGAGCTCGATGTAATGGAAAAGGAGATGATTAGTCTAGATTTTCCAACTACTGATCAATGGAATCTAGTTGATAAATATGGGAAAAGTAAATACAGGTTGCACTAATAGGAGTCCTCTGCTATTACCTCGGGGTCCAGAGGAGGAATCTTGGATATAATTTGAAATTTTATGGATTAGGGATGAGGACTGGTGTACCACATTTGGATTTGTAAACATTTTACATTTCATTAATAAAATTGTATATTGTTAGGTGTAATTTATATGGTGAATTCTACTATTTAATACATATGAATTATGAATTTGTCGCATTCAATTATGTCTAGTATATTATTTTTCTATTATAATTCGTTTTTCTTTTCGAATAAATTTTTCATTATATATGAAATTTGTAAGTTTGAAACAATAATATACATTTCCTAGCATGTGGGTTATTGTGAAGATGCTTCTATACTGTCTTCAAACTATCCGAAAAACCTCTTATTATAGCCTTCTAGATATGATTGGATGCACCATATAACACTCTAGAGATCCACACTCTCATAATATTTTGATCATCATCCTATGAGTTGTGGCGGGAATTTCCCTAAGGCCATTTATGCATACTTTACCAATAATTCCATACTTGGACAATTTTCGATCTTCTCTTAGGCTTGGTCTAATTTCCCTAAACCACATTTTTGACAGGACCATAAATTATTTTTCATGGTCTCTTTGGACAAAATGAGACCATGGTTGACTAGACAAAACAATAGCCTACAATATCCCCATGTGCTGCGGGCATTTTATTCAACACAAAATTTGTGGTGGGCATCCTCTTAAGGCTACTTGGACCAATATTCCCATAATAAGTCAATTTCTTGATTTTCACTAATTTGTCTTATTTCTCTAGAACAATGTCATAATGCAACAATGATTTCAAATGCATGCCACATCATCATTTATGTCATGCCATGCCATGCAGGCATCATCCTTAGTGCAGGAATCAACCCTAATGCAGGCATCACTTAGCCCCTTTATAACACTTGGCCATTTTTTCTGTCTTTAGTATGAAAATAACATTTTTCTTCTATTTCGGCAGGTCGATTTTTTCCTTATCTGATCACCATAAGAAAAAAAAAAGCATGTCTAGATAAGCATTTCAACAATTAATGGGACCATATCATCTGATGAATATTATCATTAAAGGAACACCCCCTTACGGGCATTTCCAACTGGTCTCTCAAACTCTTTTTCTAACACTTAACTAGTTCTCTTCAAACCCTAGGTCACCAAGTGATTTCATTTTTCCTTCAAATTTGGAAAGTTAGATACCCAATGGGTAGAGGCAAACAAGGTTAATCCAGCAAGACCACTTTAATCTTCTGGGGCTTCTTTCTCTCTCCTCGGCGGGCATTTATTTGGAGCATTGCAAATATGGCTGAGAGGCATTTTTGGCAGACTGATATCTTCTTACTGAAAGACATTTTGGTCAAGCTAATGATATGGTTGGATGCACTATACAACACTCTAAGGATCAACACTCTCAGAATATTATTATCATCATCCTATGAGTTGTGGAAGGCATTTCTCTAAGGCCAGTTAGGCATATTTTACCAATAATTCCATATTTGGACAATTTTTTATCTTCTCATAGGCTTGGTCTAATTTCCCTAAACCACAGTTTTGGCAGGTCCATAAATTCTTCTTCAGGGTCTCTTTGGACAAAATGAGACCATGGTGGAGTAGACAAAACAACAGCCTACAATATCCCCATGTCGTGTGGGCATTTTCTTCAACACACAATTTTTGGTTGGCATCCTCTTAAGGCTACTTGGACCAATTTTCCCATACTTCACCAATTTCCTGATTTTCACTAATTTGTCATATTTCTCCAGAATGATGTTCATGTCATAATGAAACAATGATTTCAAATTCATGCCACATCATCATCTATGCCATGCCATGCCATACCGACATCATCCTTAGTGCGGGCATCAACCTTAATGCGCGAATCACTTAGCCCCTTTACAACACTTAGCCATTTTTCCTTTGTCTTTAGTATGCAAAATAACATTTTTCTTCTAATTTGGCAGGTTGATATTTTCCTTATCTGATCACCATAAGAAAAACCAAGAGCGTGGCTAGATAACCATTTCAACAATGAACAGGACTATATCATTTGATGAATTTTATCATCAAAGGAACACCCCCTTGCGAGAATTTCCAAATGGTATCTCAAAATTTTTGGATAACACTTAACCAGTTCTCTAACCGTCATTTATGAAGAGCAATAAAATTTCTAAAACGTAATTTTGAAGGGTCATAAAATTTCTAAACCGTCATTATATTACAAAGGTTTTTTTTATATTACTAGTAGTATTAATATATTTATCTTATATAAAACTATACTTTCTAAAATTCAATTTAGAAACCACACATTCACTAAAAATTAGAAACATCTATTAAATTAAATTTATTAAATTAGTATTATCTTGCTGCCTTTCTATTTGTAAGTTGCATTGATTTTTCACAAAAACATAGAAACTTATAGAACTCAATGATTTTTCCATTATTTTTTGAGTTTTTCATTAATGCAATGAGCATATACACTCTACAAATATGGATTTATGCAACGGGTATAATAAAAACCAAATTCCAACACTGTTCCCACCTTTCAATTATTCGAAGGGCCAACACAACACACATATCCAGATTTGGCCTGACCTTGTGGCTTCCTTCCTAGCAGCTATAGTTAATTACCAATCATGCTTATTCTTATGGAACATTGATAAATATGGGTCACTGTTATCAGTAGGCTATGTATTGACTCGATTATCTATGTTCATTAATTTTTGTCTAGTATGGCTGCAGATGTGTGCACATATGAGTTCACTGATAGTATATGTGAAATGGGTAGAATTGGAAAGAATTGGAGATGACCTCATCTGGGTTCAATGAATTTAATTAGCAGTTCCATTCCATATTATCATTTTTATGTTCATTTGGAAGTCCTTTCTCATCACTTAGTGAAGTATTTCTTTCACTGAGTCAACACCTTGTCCCTCTTCAACAACCCAAGCATTCCCTCTCGGTGGCATAGTAGGATTGATTTATTCAATTCTAGATATTAATTTATCCATACCAGATGGGTATTGAATGTTATTTTCCCCTGAGCCATTTTTGTCTTAGCATTTCTCTCTTCCTTATCATTTTCTTATTTCATTGGAATTTCCCTTTTTTTGTGAGACCTCTCACACAATGTGTATAACTATTATAATTCTTCTCTACTCGTATTTCCCATCTAGATAACTAGAATGCAACTTCCTCTTCCACTCCATTTCTACCCCTGTTGTTGAAACATGTCCACTTCAGCCTTGTTTTCCCCCCTGTGTTGCATTTCCATGTTAGCCTTGTTCCACAGTAGTTTTTATCTTCGTTTGAAGCCATGAAAGTACAACAGAGGATGGGTTGGCTTGAGCGTGAATCAACATTTCAGTTTCACTCTAATGAAATCCACTTGTGGCATGATCAATCCGACCCTTGAGGTCTATAAATAGCATGTAATACGTAGTAGGGACAATTATTATTGAAGGAGTTGTTTGATGTTACTGATTCAAATGTAAACTAGCCCTCTGTTCTATAATGAAAGCACAATATAATAAAAAATTCTCTTGGACCCCTTTTAAATCTTTCTTGAGGATCGACTTGGTTATATTTTTGCATTATCTCTATTTTTTTCCTAGGAATGTATTATATCTGTTATGTTCTCGTTTATTTATTTCTGTAAGGAAGGATGATGATTTATATTATAATAAAAAAGATACAGAGGATACAAACTTGCAGAGCCATGACATTGGCTTCCAAACATCTATCCAATTCAACCTCTTTTCTAAGTTGTCCTTGTCATGCCAAAATTCTATAAATACAAGATTTACTATAGAAACTATGATGCCCGTGAACAAGAAACCAACATTCATAGTTGTTCTGTTCTCATTTGAAATGTTGGATGCATTCTTATTTCACAATATAAGTTTTTATGTTTGAAATTAAGACTATACTAGTCTAATTAGGTTTTTGTATGCAAACTTCCAAATTTCATACCTAGAGTGTACTTCTATTGGAATTGGTGTGCATTTTTAGTTATGGCCATGAAAAATTGGAAAATACTATCAATTGTTGTTTTGGATGAATTGGATTTTACTGTAGATCATACAATTTACATAAATGAGTACAAGATATTGTAGAAAAGGTTGGTATGTCTATGTTATAGTGCAATTTATTCAATATAACATAAAATGCAGGCCAATGTGTGCATTTCCTCAAGGGACTCAACCCTATTTTTTACAATGTGGAAATCATGTAAATTTGGAGTTTCCTTGCAGAGAATAAGTTTTTATATCTAAAATTTAAACATTGAAAGCTTATTTAGGTTTTTTATTCCTGGACAGACACTCTGTGTTTTGAATAAATGAATTTGGCTTTGTAATGCAGGCTGGGTATGCATTTGAGTGAAGTTATCCAAAATTGTATTGCTTCAGTAAAATGCACGCACATGCCTAATTTATTTGTCAAATTCAATGAATAAAATAGGAGTATTTTTATTATTATTCCTTCCCTTTTAGCATTTTAATATTTCCAATTTTTTACCTGATACTTTCTCCTGTTAGCATCAGGAAGATCAAGTGTTATTTTTTCATAACCTCCAGTGATCAAATTTCAAGGGCCACATCATCATCTATGCCATTTCATGCCATGCTGACATCATCCTTAGTGGGGGCATCAACATTAATGCAGAAATCACTTAGACCCTTTACAACACTTAGCCATATTTTCTTTGTCTTTAGTATGCAAAATAAGATTTTTCTTCTATTTTGGCAGGTTGATATTTTCCTTATCTGATTACCATAAGGAAAACCAAGAGCATGGATAAATAGCCATTTAAATAATGAACATGACCATATCATCTGAAGAATTTTATCATCAAAGGAACACCCCCTTGCGGGTGTTTCCAAATGGTGTCTCAAACTCTTTGTCTAACACTTAACCAGTTCTCTTCAAAACCTAGATCACCAAGGTGGTTTCATTTTTCCTTCAAACTTGGAAAGTGAGATACTGTTGTAATCTCATAGATCACATAGGGTTACCAATAATACACATTAAACACATACATACATAGCAGCAACAAGAGATGAGAACAAGTAGGAAAAATAACAGATTATATTATAACGAAAGGGTCCATACAATACAAAGAACTGAACCGAGATCTCATCTGGCTCAACAGCCTAATATATATGAATTACAAAACAATTACAAATAACTACCTGTCGGTTTGGTCAACTGACATGACCTTATGTGGCCAACCTAATCTCTAATTAGTTGGCTAATCGACTTAGTCGGCTATAGTTCTAGTCAGCTTTACCGACTTGCTCCTCCAACATCTCCCCCACAAACAAAACGTTTCTTTGTCCCGAAGAAACATGGAGGAACCAAAATTTATTTTCCTGTCCTAAGAAGTTATTTCTATGTTTGATCTTCATGGGCTATGAAGTATGATGGTTGGTCTCTTTTGTACATAGACTTCGATAATTGTTTCAGCTGTTACTGCCAGCTGATGTTGGAATTCCGTCCAAATTTGCAGTACTTTTTGGATGTCGATGGTTAGTGTAGTCAGACTTGATAATATCAACATTTTTTATTGAATGGAAAGTTCTGCTATTCTTTCCATGTTGGGACCCATAAATTGGTTCTTTTCCTCTGCAGTTTCAAAAAGTCATTTCATCTGTGGGCAGACGATGTCTAATTTTTCTAAACTTGGAATTGCTTGCTGCACCCACTGATGTGCTTGTCTCTCTTTCTTCTGTAATTTGGATATTTCAAGCACTATTTGATTTTCAATTGTGCTTCTAAGTGCTTCCTCTGTGCTTTTCCTCTTCTCTAGCGCTTGGATTTCTTGTTGGGTCTGCCAGGTTTGCTGATAGACTTTCCCATAATAAGCATGCCAGTCTCTTAGTACTTCTTCTGTAATAACCGACTCCTCCATGTGATCTTGGAGTACCTTGTATGCTTCTGCAAAAGCTGTATGTTGCTGCATCAATAGTCGATTTGTTTTTTCTTTCTGCTCCTCTCTTGTGTCCTGCATCTGTACCTATAGCATCGACACCACGCTCTCAAATAGCTGATGAGGTCTTTCTAAGGGCTTGTCGGTGTCATCCTCTATCGGTTCAGGTATCATAGATTGCACGAGGTTTCTGCATTTGTTAAGGAAGTCGACTTGTTATTTTTCATTGTTGTCAAGCTCCTTACGTCTGTTTTAGCTCCTTGTTTTTGCTTCTATTGCTAGTGTTTCTTGGAGTTTCCCTAATTCTCCATCCCTTAGCTTGGTTGCATCAACTGCAGTGGTCGATCCAAGTTGACTGATATGGATCATTGTCATCTGTCCTTGATGGCCCTTCTTCTTTTTCTCTTTATTTTTCTTGTGTTTTTGCTGCTCTGCTTGCTTTGGCACTTGTATACCTGCAAGAGTCAAAATTGGATTGTCTGGTTGATGGCTAACAGTGGCTGATGGTATTTTTGGTTGGGTCGATTGGATGACTACTGCAGCTGGTTGTGCATCTAGTTGGTTGGATACAAAGGGTCCAGATGTGGATGCGGTTGGCACTAACGGTTGTGGCGGAGGTGGTTCTGGTGCAGTTGGTTTGAGTACATGTTCTGGGATGGGGGGAGGTGGTGATGGCATTGGTAATTGGTCAGGTGTGATTGGACGGAGGTATGGTCAGGTGACGGGTCATGGATATGTGGTGGTGAATCTTCTTGAAGGTCGAAGAATAGTTGGTCAATTTCTCGATTTATTTCCTCCATGTTTTCTCCTTCCTCATCTCCAATCGGTTCAAAGGATGGTGGGTTGGGTTCAGGATGATAGATGTAGTCTGACTTGCGAAAACGATAGCTTCTTTGTTGAGGTTTCTTTGAAACATCGAACTTATAACTTCCACAGTCCTTGGCCTCTGGGGTACTTGGCCAAGTTGGGGAGCGGGTAGTCTGGATCCACCAACTTTGAACAAAGGGGTTTTGGTGGAGATCTTGTGTCGAAGTGAGTAACTCAGGAAATTTTTCAATGTATGCCTGGAGGCCTCTATCGCGGTCGAACTTTTCCTTCAAGGTCTCCAACCTAGAATTCTTTCATATGTCGAGTGGGATTATGGAATTAGCTCTTGCATTATTTTGGTCGGAGACGGGGGTGGAGGTGTAGACACGAGATCCACAACATTTTCAGCCATTGAAATGTTTGTGCTTTTCACCTTCTTTGGTCGATCTTGTTGTGCCCCTGCTTTGACAAATCTTTGGAATTGGGTCTCCACCAGAACTTTGTTTGATACGGCATCTTCTATAATGTCGCGTGCTATGGCTGCTAGTTCTTCCTCATCTTCCTAGGACTCTAGAATGGTAAGCTTGTGCTTACCTTTCCCCTGCTCCTGTTCCTAAGTTTTCTTTATTTTTCTTAAGGCTGCTATCTCCTTTGAAAATTTGCTTATGTTTTCTTTGGTGACAACATACTATGGATCTTTAGTTCTATCTCTCCCCTTGGGTCTTGAGTCGAGACGATGCTTTCTTTAGCCAGATTGGTTACCTGCTGTTCTATTTGTGTCTCTTCCCTTTGTGTTGTTGGAGTTTTGATTACGATTTGTAGTCGACCGGTGCCTTTGACTAGTGTCTCCTCTGATACAAATGTGCTGATGTATAAGTTGAGCTCATAATATTCCTCCTTCTCCTAGTCTGTCAATGGCTCTTCTATCAAGAGGTTTATTTCTTCTACCCTTGCTGGTATCGATAGTTTTGTACCCTCCTGTCGAGCTAGCTCCTAAAAAATCTCTTCGACTGTCGAGTAGTAGTTGAGAGTCCTTGCCTTTACCTTGGTTCCTTGAATGTACCACACCGCAGTATGGTCGAGTTCTAAATAGATGTGGGCATTTTTGGGCAGACTTCGTCACATGTTCTGGGGCACCCTCCATCTAGTCGTGCGGAATTTTAGCTGTTGGAACCAGTTTTCTAGTAACACTTTTCCTTTTGCAAGTTCCTTCATTATTCCATTCTCGGAGAACGGTTTGAATCTCCACATATGGAATTTTGTCGATTCTTGAAACTGTTTGTCCCTGACAGGGCACAAGGAGTACATGACTATCCATAACATAAGGGATGGGAACCTTATAATTCCTCCTGACTCCTGGAATTTTTCGCAGATGCCTTTGAGCATGTCAGCGACATACTCATCCCATCTATATATCTTTCCTATGTCGGCAATGGTATCCACTACCTCCAACATATCTAGTTTGAGGTCGCTTCCTCGACCTCTCAGTGTAAGTGCAATGGCTATAAATTTTGCCATTATTTGCGGCATTCGAGCTTGTATTTGGCTAATCATTATCCCTTTGGAGTTTTTTCCTGATGCTAATCCTGTTAGCTCCTCGACCAGTCCTTCTTTTATACCAACTGGTACTGGTTCACCTTGGTTTGATAGACCTACTAATTTGTAGATTACTTCCCCAGAGATGTCGACTGGTCTATCAAAGTAAAATCTACCGTTGTGGTACCGACTTATGATAAATTTCACTGCGGTTTCTTTTGTGCCTCCAAAACTGGCCATGAGTGATGCATTGATGTAATTTACAATTGTACTATGATTGATTTTCTCTGCAGTTGCGGTAGGATTTTTGTGAACATAAGCCCATTCTTTAATCTCAACCCATAATTTTGTCCATGAGCTCTCTTGAACCTTAGCATTCTTGATGTTCTTTAATCTCCTTACTAATGGTGTCTTCACATTCTGTAGTTCTTTGACCTTGGCTGCAGCTCTAGTTTGTGTTAACTGGAATATTTCACCTCCTGCAGACAGTAAGGTGTTCCACTGGTTTGAATGGTTCAGATCCAGAACAAATAGATCACAGAGGCTGATAACTATGCCTAGATGCTATAGATATATGGAATACAAGGCTTTGACAGTTCACCTGCGTATCTACAATCAAGATCAACATGAAACAGATCAAAGCAACCAGAATATGAACTACTAATCTATGCTAATGACTAAGGAATCTAGCAATATATATCTGAAATCAAACATCAACAATATATATGGGACAAAAAATCAACTTGCATTAGAAAAATGAATAATTTTACAACCAAGCCTTAGTGTTGACATGCATCTCCATGAAACCAGCTCTTCATCCCCAAAAGCTTCGACTCTAGCTCTCTATGCTCTCTCCAAATGATCTTGGGCCAAGAATCAATCCAATAACATAACAATACCTTCAATGTTCTCTCCTCAACCATGGCTATGAGCTCATATTTATAGGTCTTTAATGGATAGATATGGTTGAGAAATTAGTGGGTGAGGTGGCCTCTAAGATCCTAGGATGAGGGCTCTCGAGCTCAACCAACCCACAACAGTAGGGATAAGGAAGTACACGAGGCTTATCATCTAGAAGCCTCGATAAACTTCTATTTTTCCCTTTTTACCTAGGGTACCGTGATTCTCCTTCTATGACATAGTGGTTCTGGTAATAACCACCTATGGACCAAGGGTAACAGGTGGTGGCACCGCTTATGGAACACAGATGATGGGCGGTGTGAGCAGGGGTATCGCTCCTGGATAAAGGGGCATGCGCTGTGCTGGGAATTTGTATGACAGATTGATAAAAAACCATTTAGTTTCCACTCTAGAAGCTGGGATTTAGGGCAAGTAGCTATGTCAAATGTCTTATCACATGATGGTGACAGGATTTTGGTATAACAGGATGCCCCCCAAAGCATGAGTCTTAGAGTGATACGATAAACGAGAGCTTTGAGAACAAGTCGTCACTAGGAGATGAAAATTTCGACTCGATCGGAGTATGCAGTCAAGTAAGCATCTGTAGTACATCAGTATGTTGACTCATAGACACAAGTAACCAAACTCATAGCTGTAGACTAATACAAGGTAGATCCATGAGTGGAATAAACAAGCATGGCTACTAGAATACATCGTAGATCCATGTGATAGAGGACTCAAACTTGGACATAGCCACCAGACATACAATGTAGATCTATGTCATACAGGTGTAATTTTGAGCATAGCCATGACCATACAAATGTGGATCCATGCTAGATATACAAAACTCCATCGCAACCTGGGGAA
The DNA here is from genome assembly GCA_001517045.1 of Pseudotsuga menziesii. Lineage (NCBI taxonomy): Eukaryota > Viridiplantae > Streptophyta > Pinopsida > Pinales > Pinaceae > Pseudotsuga > Pseudotsuga menziesii. The sequence goes on along the minus strand of LPNX010359001.1, from coordinate 210,006 downwards.
AAAGAAATGAGCGCTTTTAAACAAATTCCTAGGGTCTTCGTCTCGTCTTCCACAAAGTATGATTATATCCATGTGATTACAATGATCTGAAGTCGAACATGGTAGAAACCACTTGATTACTGGCCAATGATGTGAACCATTAAAAAGTGCGAGGGAGGTCACCATTAATGTCAATGATTCCCAAGGTACCCTAGTACAATCTACTGAGTGCGAATAGATGTTTTGATGTCGAACACCTAGTTGATTCTGTCGATCAAAGGTCAATCATGTGAACCTATGTCGAGAGTGAGAGAATCTGTCATTAAGGCATACAGATCTCAAGGTACTAAATATTGTTTCTAAGACTATTTCTCAGATGATGAGCTGATGTCGATGGGAATAGTCTCGTTGAAGGAGGGCCATGATGAGTCCCACATCAATGACATGAAACTCGAAACATAGTTCTGGAATGATGTGAATGTAGTAACCATATGACTGACTCAAAGATATTGACACAAAGATTGTGTAGACTACAGAGGTAAAACTTCTTCAGATCCCTTTTGAACATCAGGCGACACAACAAAATGACTTGGAAACATGACTTAGACAAGACAGATACACAATGCAATAGTGGACAATGAATTCTTTTGAAAGACTCAAAGGATTGACATGACACATGAAAGTGGATCATCACGGAGATCAGCTGACTACCCAATTTACTGACATGGTTTTGCAGACAAGTGCCATGTTCAAAGGTAATGACAAACAACTGCCATTATTTGCAAAATGATTCCCTTCCCATTTCCCCCATCATGATCGATGAGTGCCTCTTTTCGGTTTTATGAGTTCAAAGAGGATAACAAACACTCGATATAGCTTCTCATAAGACAAGTCCAGTCTCATATGTTTTATGAACCTGAGAGAGGATGGGTTCATTCCCAAATGGGCCTCTCAATGTTTAATTTAACAAGTCCACTGAAAGAAAACTCGGTATCATTCATGTTTAGAGAGTCTGAACGAATACGGAAGAAAACTCCATGGGGGTCCTTTTTTGTATGATTTAGTCTCTAAGGCCTGAAAAAGTGTAAAATCATACCTTAGAGAAATATTCTAGTTATGATTGGCTGGAGTGTTCCTTTCTCGTAAATAGTCCTATATGAACCAAGAAAGATATAACCTACCATCGGACGGACGATTCTTCAAATACTTTAACGAGCGTGAAGAAGACAAGATCGCTTGATGATCTTTTCATATTTAGGGATCCTAAAAAGGGTTTAAAGATAACTCCATGAAGTTTCTTTACACAACGTAATGTTTTATGAGCCTGGAAAGAATTGGAAACGAACTCGATGACTTTTTTGTATTTAAGGAACCTGAAAAAGAGGTGAAAAGAGAACTCCATGACGCTTCTTTACACAATGTCGTATTCTATGATCCTGGAAAGAAACTTGAAATAGACTTGGAACTTTGATACTAGATTTTTACGAGCATGACAAAGTTTTGTAATAAACACTCGATGACCTTTTTCGTTTTGTGAAATTACGAAAAAAGCCATAAACAAACTTTCCAAAGCTTCTTACTAAAGTCAACCTGCAGAGGACTCATAAACAAGTGTTAAATGCATTCAAAATCAACATTAAGGGATTATGACCAATAGATTTTGACCAGAACATGATGTAATATAAAAACTATTGTAAGTTAGACCCCAAAAATGTCTATATAAGGAAAGTAAATAGTAAAAAATCAAAACATTTCACTATTTACCTCCAACAGAGAGCACTTGGATCATTTTCTAGCCAGATCTTCCACAGCTGATACCGAGAGTTTCCACCATTTGTTTTCAGTCTCATCAGTTGCAGGTAACAGATAAGACCCTTATCTTTCATTTCATAGCTTCTATTTTGGGATTTGGTGGGGTTTTGGGCCTACTTGGTAAGCCCTAAATTCCAATATGTGGGCACCACGGCTACCCCTTACGGGATACACGGTACCACTCAAGAACCATGCCAAGAATATGGTGGATAGGCAGTGCTACCGCCTATCTCCAATGGGGCACAGGCGATGTCGGCTGTGGAGAATTTAAACAAATGATATTCAAAAAATTTATTCATTATTTTGATTTGCAATGACTCAAGGATGATATTAATGCATACCATTGTTGTTTTTGGTAGGTCTAGGTGTCCAAAATATGGTGATATGGAAGGAAAGATCACATGATGACAAGGATGTTTCTTCTGAAAGGAATACAGTTTGCATTGCTTCACTCTAGAACTATGGGCTCTTAAAGTTCTTCAGGACACCAAGCATGGTGTCCCATGAGAGAATACTTGAACACATACTGAGAATGTGGAATCCAGAACAACAGTATTTCGAGGTGGGGGCACACATACTTACAATGGAGGTAGAGGATATCTATTTCCTGACTGGCCTATCGAGACGGGGTTACCCCATCTCATTGACAGGTTCCCATGGTGGGAAAATTACCACCAGAGAGCTTATAGATCAACACTATGTACCAGGTACAGGTACATCGGGGAAGAAAATCCCCATCAGGGCAGTGACAGACATGGCTCTATGGATTATTCTGTTCACCATGCAGAGGGTGGCAGGGAGCCAAGGTGTGCATCATGATTCCAGGGCACATATGTTGTATGCCCTAGAGGCTATGGCACCTACGGTGTTCAACTGGGTGGAAGCATTGCTTCCAATCTTCAAGGATCAGCTGACTAAATGTTGGCAGGGAGAGCTGAAGCAGTTCAGCTTTGGTTCCATATTAGCTTGCTTCTTCTTTGAGTGGGTCCCACAGATGAGGTCCCAGGTGAATTTCCATAGCCTGAGAGCATGAGACCCCCATATGTTGAGGTGGGTCTAGGTCATGGATTGCACATGAGCGGGTAGGGGCAGAGTGAAGTTTGGTGATCCATTCTTCATATGGCTACAGGATCAGATGCTCATGGTCGAGGACTATGCCTATGCAGGCACAGATTTTACAGGTGATCCTGACCTACCACTCCCACCTGGAGGGAAGTGGGGTGACATTGGTAAGAAGAAAGAAACCCTAACAATGGAAAATGTTTTTATGTTTTTTATGTTTTATATTTTTATGATAAGTGACAAGACATGTTTGTCTTCATGCAAATGTTGGAGCAAGGAGGCTTGGAGGAGCATCTCCATTATATAGGCGAGATGGAGCTCGCTTCATGCCACAGGGTGATGACATCACCAGGGAGCTAGAGGAGAACCTAGAGAGGTTGGCTCTGGACATCCTAGATGCTGATATAGATGACCTCCTGACTAGATATCAGAGATCTACGGTGGGAGTACCAGGCTGATTCAGCAGGCTACTACATAGGGTGGCTCGAGCAGTGATGTGCTATCATGAGCACCATTAGTGGATGAGACATGTATACTGAAAGCTGATAGCTTCAGGATTTTTTGTATGATGATTTTTCCCGAAATCCTACGTGCTTCAGATGATGTCTTGGGACCTATTTTTTGTAAAAAAAATTTGTATATATATATATATACATACTTTTACACGGTGTTTATATGTTTCAAATGGATAAATGCATTTTCTATGATTTCTATGTGTCTTTAAATGTTTATTTACAATGTACCATGTTTTATTTAAGGTCATGAATGGGCAATATGCCAATCTAGGATGTAATTAGCCAACAAATCAACCACTGCATTATGTTCCCTATGGATATGCCTATAGGTAATGGTTCCAAATGATCTTTCTAACAAACGTACCTTCTTGAAGAGGCAAAGGAGCACTGAGTTCCTAATGGTGTAGACATGGTTTAAATGACAAACCATGAGCTGAGAGTCCATAAAAAATACTAGATCATAGACATCCTGGGAGGCAGCTTCAGTCAAAAGACCGATGACTGCCTCATATTCAGCGATGTTATTAGTAGTGGGAGCTAAACAAACCACTTTTGATCTGACCAAATCTTCAGCTGGGGAATAGAGAACCCAAGAAACCAAGGATAGATTCAAGGTAGGGTGGCAAGCACCATCAGCGAAGCCATAGAAATCCATCTGCATGACCAAAACATGGTATAAACAGATGCAGACACTAAAACTCAAAACCATCTTGAAAATACTGAAATCACACTAAAAGTCAATCAATATACATATATACAAGATACCATCCAAGAAAACCTAGGCATAGTACTTTTTCAGGTACAACCCATTGCAAGGTTGCCCCAAAGGGATTCCATCATAATTAACTAAATCATAGGCTCCTTTCTCTAACACCTTGGAAATAATGAAAGGTCCATACCACATGGACTCGAACTTAACCTTCCCTAGCTTGTCATATCTCTAGTCATAAGTCAAAACTAGGTCACCCTCATTGAAAACACGAGGCTGGACGGATTTATCATACTGTGCCTTGACGCGTTTCTTATGTGCCTCATTAGCTAAGGTAGCATCTCTATGAGTCTCATCAAGGTTATTTAAGTACAAAAATCTCGCTTCCTCTGTGGAAGTGTCTAGGAGAAGTTCAACGGCAAGTTGTAAAGATGGAATCTAACATTGGATCGGCAAGACAACTTCAAGTCCATAGACAAGCTGGAATGGTGTGAAACCAGTAGCTATTTTCACGGAAGTCCAATAAGCCCAAAGAGTGGAAAAAAGAATGAGATGCCAATTAGATTTATGTCTCCAACCATCAGACGAAGCATAGTTTTCAAAACCTTGTTAATGGCCTCTACTTGACCATTAGCTTGCAGATAATACGGCGTAGAGTTTTCATGGCAAAAACCTAGCTTGGCACTCAATTCCTCCATCATTTGATTACGAAAATGAGATCCGTGATCAGTGACGATGGACTGCGGACCTCCAAATCTAGCTATGATATGATTGAACAAGAAGAGAGCGGCAGTCTTACCATCTTTTGCGTATGTAGGCATGGCCTCAGCCCATTTTGTGAAATAATCCATGGCTACGATGATGTAACCATGCCCCCCGGCTGAGGTAGGCTTACAATGCATGAAGTCAATCCCCCATTTAGCAAAAGGGCCAATGGCAATGATGGGGTGAAGCGGAGCAGGATGGGTGCACTTTTTGGGATAAAAATGTTGTCAAGATGGGCATTTCTTAACAGCCTCATGATAGTCTTTGAAGACAGAAGGCTAGAAATAACTAGCGTGAAGGATTTTCTAGGCTGTAGCCATCCCAGATAAATGACCGCCACATGCTCCAGAGTGGAAATCATTCAGCATGTGTTCAGCCTCCTCATGAGTGAGGCATCGCCGAAGAATGGAATCAATCCCACGTCTATACAGGGTATCATTTAAGATAAGATAGTACTTCACGTGGTGATGGATGCGGCGATGATCATCACGAGATAGATGCGGCTGAAAATGTTGGGTCTAGAGATAAATCAACAAATATCCATACCAAGGATTAGTAGTGCTAATTAGGAACAGGAATTCATCTGGAAATGAATCGCTAGGTTCAGATTTCGTGGTAGCACAGGGAAGGTCACATATAAGCTCAGAAAAAACCAAGGATTTCTTTGATGTAGCCTTGTCAAACTCAAGATCAAACTCCTAAAGGACGATGATCCAACGGGAGTACTTGCCCCCGAGTACCTGACGAGTCAGAATGTAGTACATCGGTTTCTGGTTTGCCAATATAGTGGTAGTGCGGAGTAGAATGTAGTGATGAAATTTTTGCACAGCAATGACCGTGGCCAAAACTAGCTTATCCACATGTGAATAATGGGTTTCAGAATCAGTTAGATTCTTACCGATGTAATAAATCACATGCTCCTGACCGTGGAGATTGTCTTGCACTAAAACCATGGCGATGGTAGTAGAAGAGGTAGAAATATACAAAAGAAGGCCTTTGAATAATCCAGGAGGTGTATCACGGGTGAATGAGTCAGAGCGTGCTTAAGATTATCAAAGGCACATTGGGATTGGTCATCCCAGAATAATGGAGTGTTCTTCTTGAGGAGATGCATATAACCATGCATTTTCTTAGCAAAATTGCACTCGAAACGGTGGAGAAATTTTTCCTTCCCCTGCAAACTTTGGAGTTCAAGGATGTTGGTTGGGGTTGGTAGATTAATGATAGCGGCAATATTCAAATTATCGATCCGGATGCCATCTTTGGATACCACAAAGACAAGCAGATTTCCCGTCTCAATGCAAAAAAGACATTTATGTGGATTGAGCCATATATTATAATGACGACATCTCATGAATATGTCTCTAAGATGACCAGGATGGTCCTCCCGTCGCTATAAATGAGCAGGGAGGTTGTCAAGGTACAGTTCAACAATATGTTTAATGTCATGAAACACATAGGACATCGCATGTTGGAACGTGGCTCTAGAATTTTTCGAGCCGAAAGGTAACTTCTTATATGAAAACGTTCCCCATGGGAAAATGAATGCCATCTTATGCTGATCGGAGGAAAATATCTCAATGTGATTGTAGCCGGAAAATCCATCCATGAATGAAAAGATGACACTTCCAGCATAGTTGTCGATAATATGATCGATATGCAGGGGAGGAAAGTTGTCCTTGGGACAAGATTTATTTAAATCCATAAAGTCGATGTAGACTCTAATGGTGCCCTACTTTTTATTGACAAGGACAACGTTTGATACCCATTCTGTCAAAGGTATGGGATAAATAAAACCAGCTTTCAAAATCTTCTCAATCTTAGCTTTAATAGCTACAGCCTTCCTAGGATGGACTTTCCTAAGTTTCTTCCTGGCAGGTTTAGCTGTGGGATAAGTTTTAATCTCATGGACCACAATGGAAGGGTCAATCCCTGGCATCTCTTCATAGGACCAGACAAAAATATCATGAAATTCCTTAAAAAGCACCTTATATGCTTCATATTCATCTGTGGAGCAGTTCCGCCCAACATGAATGTGCTCAATAACATTAGGTTTGGATGATATGTCAATTGGGTTCATCTGAGTAATGTTTCAAAGGTTTCCTTTAGAATATGTGTCTTGCAACAATATAGGACTTTGCGGAACGTTGACAATATCAGTAGGAAACAAGGATGCAAAATCATGGCTGCCCGAACTGGTATTGGGGAGGAACATGGATCTATGATGGTGATCCTCCCAAATGGGCTCATCCATATTCATGATCTCTATAATGGACTCGTCGGAAGGAAAAGTCTCGGAGAGATAATCTAGAATCAAAAGAGAAGGTTCTAACCAGTACAGTAAATGATAAGGATCCGAAGCCACTACATGAAGGTCATTAGTGTGATCATCGGAACAAGTTTGAATGGTGTCATACATAGCTTCATGCAGGCTCAATGAGGTGGAATCAACAACATTTGTGCCCTTGGGCTCAAAATCAAATGAGGCGGTCATATGTACTATCGTGGTATCCATGCTAGGAGGAGTAGAGGGAAAAATCCCCATAAGGGATGAATCCTTCAGCATACCTACCCTAATCGACTGGTAAGGAGGAGGGGACTGACCTAACATGGGTATGTTATTAGTCATGGCAGTAGTAACATCTGGTGTACAAAAATAAAGCTGGTCAATGGTAACAATTCTCCCAAGATGTAGGAATTGGACTGTTCGAAATACTGTTGAAGCAACATACGACATAGCATAGAACCAATTCCTTCCTAAAAGAAGGTTATAATCTAAAGGGGCATCCACCACTTCTACTTGGATGGAAATGGTTTTGCCTCCAAGCTCGACCACAAGGGCTGATATGAAACCATGGGGTTGGAAACTCCGTCCATCAAAGGCTTTAAGGGTTGTAGGTGATGTGACAAGCTCGGGAGAGCTGAGAGCTTTCCAACAAGTCAAAGAGAACGCCAAGGTCAAAGCTCCTTCATCTAGTATTGTTCAAAAGACTTTATTTCCCACTACATTTGTAATGATCTAAAAATCAATTTTATGCGGTAATCTAGGTTTATAGTTCTCAACATTGAAGTGAATCAAGTTAGTGTTATCCGGGTCTACAGCTCCTAAAGCTGTGAACAAGTTATTGCGCTGTGTGGGGAAACTTTGGAGTACTTCTAGGGTAGACATTGCATAAGGTGTCTGAGTGAGATATTCAACTACATTATAGAATTGGGAAGCTCAGGCATTGGGATTAAAGACAGCCTTCCAAAGATTACTCTTTGGTGGGCACAAAATCATGTCGAGAGTAGGCTTCTCGATAGGCAAGGGAACAGTAGACGAGGATTCTGGAGAACTAGTAGAGGGATATTTCTCTGAAGAAGATTAATCTTCTTTCTTATCTGCGGGTTTATCATAATTCTGGCTTCGAGTTTGTATATGGATGGTATCTGAGGACATCATACAAATTTTCTCTGATGAACTAGAGTTACCCTAGTTAGACATGTGGTCTACTAGTTGTTGTTGAGAGGGAAAAGGATCCGTAAGTACTGTAGGTGCAGGATTAGACTTCAGAAGCTGGGAGATTTCATCCCAACGGGGACACTCCTTTGAAAAGTGGTCACCACCAAAGAACAGACAAGGACATTTAGCCTTCCTTTTCCCTTTGTTGTTGTCATTATTGGTTGATCGTGAGGTCTCCGGTTGGTTTCCAAGTTTTTTATTTCAATTTTTACCTTTCTTTTTATTACTCGAGGTTTGAGTACTCTGAATAGAATTGACCTCAGTGGAAACCTTGGGAGTCGAAGGAGTAGCGGTTTGGGTTTGCTTGGCAGGTTTCGCTATGGATGGGGACTGGATTGAGCCAACAATCCCATCAATAGGTACTTCTACTGGTGGATTGGCAGGGTCAGTGATGGGGTGAGGAGCTTGAGGAATCAGGTCATAAAGAGTCCCGGACTAGGAATAGAACAAGTCTAGGTACTGAGCCCGACTAATAGCCTGCTCTTTGGTAACGGCACCACCCATGGCCACATCTTAGGAAATAGGAGGCAACAAGGACTTAGTGAACGAATCATCTAACAACTGATCTGGAATAGGGGTGTTAATAAGCCTTCTCCACTCATGAATATGATCAGAAATGTGGGTGGAGGTGTTCTGTCACACAGAAGTTAAAAGTTCAGTGCCTGTTTCGTAATGGATAGGGAGCTAAAAGTGCGTAAGAAATATGGTTTCTAATGAGCCAAAATCCATAAATGAATTTTGTGGGAGTTCAATGTACCACTTCGCGGTCGCACCGGTCAAATTTTGCTGAAAGAGTCATAACCAAATAGAATCATCCATGAGGGAGTTCAAGGAACACCACAAATGAAAATTCATAACATGGTTTCGCAGATCTTCACCCTGCTTCCCATTGAATTTTGGAATATTCGATGGTAACTTTATTGGAATGGGAGGCCACGAGGGATTGTGTTGAATGGGATCATTAATCAACTTGGACAAATCCGGTAAGTCCAAATTTGCTAGGAAAGGTAACTGTCTATTTGGTTACACATACTGGTAATATTGATATGGCATATAATTACCAGTAGGGCCATAGGTATACTGATAAACAGGTTGCTGTGAGGAAGAAGCATCAGAGGATCCGCCCATGGGGGGTTGATTTCCAGAGTTAGGACTGCTAGGACCACCAGGGCCTCCAGGAGGAGAATTTCCCGAGCCACTGGGACCACCAAGACCACCAGGAGGAAGACCACCAGACCCTCCGGAGCCTCCAGGAGGTGTAAAACCTCTAGAGCCACCAGAACCACTAGGTGGAGGGCCACCAAACCCTACAGATCCATAAGGAGGAAAGCCACCAGGTCCCCCAGGACCACTAGGATCTCTAGGACCATGAGGAGGAAAATTACCAAATCCTCAGGGACCATGGGATCCCCTAAAGGGAGGACCTCCATAAGGTGGTCCTCCCGCACCTCCCGCAGTATGTATAGGTATCCATCCCATGGCTGGCATGTAAGACCAGTTGGGTTGCCCCCATGGCGTAAAAGTGTTACTAGGGTATGGAATTCTAGTATGAGGTGTTCGTGTAGGATTAGATGGATGATTACCTACAGGTATCTGATAACCATAACCACTAGAATACTGAACTGTAACAGGTTGTGCCCCCAAGGGCTGACCTAAACTAGATGGGGGATTTACCACATTAGTGTGGGTGGGAGGGAAAAAATCTATAGATGTTTATATGTTAGAGGTCTGCCCTTGACTAGGTACAACTCCGGTACCAGATAACATAGGTCATGCTGGGGGTTTCCCCCCCGCATTCAAAGGTACTGACGAAACATGAATTGAAAATTAGGCCCTAGATGAAAAATACCTGGGAGGATTTGGAATAGACATAACATAAGAGGTGAGAGGGGTGGAAATTTGAACTAGGTTGCGGGGTGTCAACGGACAATCTATAATCGGTTCAATGGGTCTCATAGATTCGGCGAGTGAACGATATCCCCTAGGAACATATGTGGATCTTGGTAGTGATGGACCTAAGATGTTATCTATCTGCTTATCAATCTTTTATGCACAGAGGATAGTAGCACGGTATTGCCTGTGTTCTTCTTCCAAGTCAGAAGAGATTGCACGGGTGCCAAATGAAGCAATGGCTTGACCTATATGGGTTTCCCAAAATGTAGCATCGGGACCAAAATATGGGTGAGCAACATCATCAACATGTCCTTCCATGGGAGAATGGAACGATGAATATTCCCAGGAAGGCTGTTGGACCAAGGGAGGCAAGTGTGAAGAATATGGTACTCCACTTTCCACCACCACATTATCTCCCACATGAGAGGTGGTAGCAGCTCCTTGGTCGATAGCTTCCATAGGATTTTCTCCTAAAATAGGAATAAAATCAGGTGGCAAGCCCTGTACTCTTCTGGACTTTCTTAACTCAGCCATTTTGTACAGTTCCTATCTAACATAGGGTCTGAAAATCTAGAAAAAACACACCAAAATACTTCCCTACTCAAACTTTAGGTCAAAACAAGCAGACTTAAAATGATAGGAGGAGTTCAAAAGTTAGGTCTCTCACTAGGATTGTCAAGTAGGTGCCACTCATGATATACCTCGAGGGTATGTGCGTAGTAATCTCCCTGAATGTTGTTTTCAATGTATGGCTCAAAACAAGATGGCCAAAGGGATTTTCTCAGATAGATAAGGTACCCTAGTAGGGTCTCCCGATATACTCAAGGTACGTGGGAGCTCGAATTGGTAGTAGTGCTATCTAATGCATAACCGTACACAAGGGGCCTTCTGATATACAATCGAGTATGTGAAGTACCTTCTTATATACCTCAAGGGTACATCAAAGGCTGTTAGATATACCGATGGTACGTGGAAGAACCACGCGAGTCCTAGAATGTAATGCTGAAAAAATAACGACAGCTCCTACATTTTACGACACCTGAACACGTCTCTAACCCATGACTCAAGTTACTATGTAAATTTTAACGTATAACTATCGTTAATTTTAACTTGTATGGTTAGGTGAATGCATGATGTTTTGATAGAAAAGTAAAACCATGCAATATGCTTGTGCAAATGTTCACTTTACTGTTCAATATGCCTACTTACAGGAGGGAAGAGAGTGTTTTTCTTTTTGTTTCAAAACCAAAAATCATTCCAATCAACAGTCATGAACATCAAATCAAAGACAAGCAAACACTTTTACAAACCAAATTCTTCTTTTCGAAAGCAAATGAGAAGGGTGAGAATCTCTTTTCCTAAAAGAACAACACCAAGAACACCTATATGCCAATGCACTCTAACTTTTCAAATTTCTCAAAAACATAAGCAAATCTAACTTAAAACTACCATTTTATTTTTATTTTGATCGAGATAGTCCTATATGCATGAGAGACGAAAGATCATAAAGGTCCTGAAAGCTTGTAAAGCCAATCAAAAATCCCAAATCTAACGCTCAAATATGATGTCCTAATCTCAAGCAAAACTTTTCTCTTTTGAAGGAAAGAAAAAGAAGTTTACTATGCAAGCAAGAAACAAAATCTAGAAGCTAATCTAGTGTTCTTCTTTCAGTATATGCAACAAAAAGAGAATTCAATGAGCACCCTAACTTTCAGAAAGCAAGAAATCCTTCTTTAAGCACAACCAACAAGCAAGAAGCGGATGAACAATAAAAAAGACTAAACAAACTTTTGAAATTCCACTCAAATCAATCTTAAACCATCAAAGTAGCAAGCCACACACATCAGATTCAATAACACAAGCCTGATAAGAGAACTGAAAGCAATCAAAATTCCAAACTTTTACAAATAAAAATGAAAAAAGAGTTTTGGACTAATGCCTACCTGGCATTGTGCTTTGTAGGTGTTGACAGAGCGTTTCCAAGATAGCACTGCTCCTGGCAGACCAGATACATGTGGTGACACCGCTTACTGCTCACTATGTTCAGGCGGTGGCACCGATCTTCATACAAAGCATGGACACGGTTCCCTGTAGATGGCCAAAACAAAAAAGAGAACAATGGATCAGATCATAAAATACTAGATCAAGGCAAATACTGTCGAATTGAATGCGGTAACAGAGCATAAAAAACCGAAATGATTTAGATCTAAACAGATTTGGAAATTTCAAACCCAAATAATACAAATCAGAAAGTGGATCTGACTGAAAAAAGTTGAAGAAAATGGAGCCTAGATTCGGACAAGAGTTGTAGACTGAGGAAGATCAGAACAACTGAATACACATCCCCAGCGAAGTCGCCAGATTTGTTAGCTAGAATACTTCACCTCCTACAGACAACAAGGTGTTCCACTAGTCTAAATAGTCCAGATCTAGAACAAATAGATCACAGAGGCTGATAACACTCCCTAGACACTGTAGATATCTGGAATACAAGGCTTTGACAGTTCACCTGCATACCTGCAATCAAGCTCAACATGAAACAGATCAAAGCAACTGGGATATGATATACTAATCTATGCTAGTGACTAAGGAATCTAGAAATATATATATGAAATAAAAAATCAACAATATATATGGGACAGAAAATCAACTTGCATTAGAAATATGAAGAAGTTTGCAACCAAGCCTTAGTGTTGACATGCATCTCCATGAAACCAGCTCTTCATCCCCAAAAGCTCCGACTCTAGCTCTCTACGCTCTCTCCAAATGATCTTGGGCCAAGAATCAATCCAACAGCATAACAATACCTTCAATGTTCTGTCCTCAACCATGGCTATGAACTCATATTTATAGAGCTTTAATGGATAGAGATGGTTGAGAAATTAGAGGGTGAGGTGGCCTCTAAGATCCTAGGATGAGGGATCTCGAGCTCAACCAACCCACAACAATAGGGATAAGGCAGTACAAGAGGCTTATCATCTAGAAGCCTCGAGAAACTTCTCTCTTTTCCTTTTTACCCAGGGTACCATGCTTCTCCTTCTATGACAGAGTGGTTCTGGTAATAACTGCCTATGGACCAAGGGTAATAGGCAGTGGCACCAGTTATGGAACATAGATGATGGGTGGTGTGAGCAAGGGTACCGCTCCTGGATAAAGGGGCATGCCTAGTGCTGGGAATTTGTATGACAAATTGATAAAAAACCTTTTTGTTTCCACTCCAGAAGTTGAGATTCAGGGCAAGTAGGTATGGCAAATGTCTTATCACATGATGGTGACAGGATTTTGGTATAACAGTTTGTTTTGGTGCCATCTTGTCGGTCTGCTGGTCGATTTTACTTTGGTATTCTTGGATTTTAGTTGTCTGTTTGCTCAATTGCTCTCTCTGTTTGAAATGGGGTAAATGATCCTTTGGCGGTTCAGTATTTATAGTTCATGTGTTTGATGTTTTTGTCGATGGGTGTATTAATGGCGGACGTGATGGTCCAACATGAACACTTGAGTTTGCGTTAATGGTGATTTGGTTTTGGTGCTCGTAGTCATGAATGCGTGATGGGATTGTTGAGGTCATTGGTTGATGTTGATCATGAAAATGGTCGACGGTGTTATGTCGATGGGTGTGATGTCGGTTGCCGTAGTGGTGATTTCTTGTCATACTTTTTTATGTATTTCGATCCTATTTTGCTTTTTGGATTTTTATAGCTTTTGTTTAACCATTATGGTCGTTATATATATATATTCAGACTTGTTTTAGTTTCTGTACTGTTTTAGTCGGGCATCGTTAACAAGTTTCCAAAATACTATGCCTTGTAACGTCCTTAGTCAGACTGATCCGTTGGCATGTATCTCTTCGACAACATAGGGTCCCATCCATTATGTATGTATCTTTTTGGGTTTTCCTTTTACCTGACTATTGTATAGTAAGGCAAGGTCTCCTACTGACAAGTTTTTGTTTTTGATGTTTCGATCGTGCCATGCCTTTTGTTGTTGTTTTTAGATTTCTTGATGTTGTATTGCGATTAGTCGGCATTCTTCAAGTTTACTTAGTTGCAATATTCAGTCCTTTCTTCCTTGTTTGACATCGACATGTAAAATATCTACGATAATAGGTGTCTGTTGTCGAAAGTGTAGTAGAACTACCGCCTCTTGTCCATAAACTAGTCGAAACGGTGTTTGATCGGTTGAATGCTTGTATGCTATTCTGTATGCCCATAGTACTGCAGGTATATTTTCATCCCAGTCGTCTTTGTTGGTGTTGCATATTTTTGTTAATCCTTTTGTTAATGTTTTATTAAATGCTTCAATTCCTGCATTCGACTGAGGGTGGTAAGCTGTACTTTGAGGGTGGTCGATTTGGAACTGATATGTTAGTGTTTTAATAGTTTTATTATTAAAGTGTGTTCCCTAGTCACTGATTAGGGTTAGTGGACATCCAAATATGGTAATGATATTATCATAGATAAATTTAGTATCTATTTCACTGGAACATGTGTCAACTGGTTCTGCCTCTGCCCATTTGATTACGTACTCAACTGCAGTTATTGTGTACCTTGCACCTGTTCTTTTTGCTGGTATGGGAAATGGTCCTATGAATTCGATAGCCCAAATTTCAAATGTCAAACTTGGGTTTACTGATATCAAGGGAATTTCTGTACTAGGAAGGGGTCGACCCAGTCGTTGAAATCTGTCACATTGGCTTACAAAATTTTTGCGGTCTTTGTAAAGTGTCAGCCACCATAACCTTGATTGTTGGATTTTATTTGCAGTTGTGTCTGCTTGGAAATGTCCTTCGGTAGGTCCATAATGTGCTTCATGCATAATATTATTTCTTTCATGTTCCAGTATGCACCTTCTGAGGGTGTCGTCTAAACCCATTTTATATAGGAATCAATTTATGAGGCTATAAGGTGCAACTTTCATGGCTAAGATCTGTTTCTTCTTCATATTCATGCATTTTGGTGCTTTCCCATTTTCTAAGAACTATGCTATTTCCTCCAATTCTGCTGGGACTGCTTCTATTCGAAATAGATGTGCATATGGTAAGTCATCTTCGACTTCTGTCGGTTCCTCTCTTGTGTCGATTCTGGATAGATGGTTGGGACCGACATTTAAATTACCTAGTCTGACGATGACTTCGAATTCAAATTCTTGGAATAGAAGTAGCCATAGACAAATTCTTCCATGGTGTAAAGGCTTATTTATGAGGTATTTTAGTGCTTGGTGGTCGGTGTAAAAGATAAATGGATTAGCTAGAAGGTAGTGTCGATATTTTTGTAGTGTGAAGACCATTCCTAATGCTTCTCTTTCTTTTGTTGAATAGTTTCTTTCAGCTTTATTTAGTTTTATGCTACTGTAAACTATAGGGTAGTCCATTCCATCATCTCCTGGATGAGTTAGGATTGCTCCTATTGCTAGGCCTGATGCGTCGATGTGTACATGGAATTTGGTTAACCAGTTTGGAAACCTTACGATGGGTGCTTCAACTAGCTTTCTTTTCAATTTTTCAAATGATATGTTGCACTCCTCTGTCCATTCTAACTCATGATCCTCTCTTATTAGTTCTTCCAGTGGGTATGTCATATCTGAATAGTGTCTTATGAATTTTCTATAATGTCTTGTATGACCAAGTAGTACCCTGACTTGTTTTGGATTCATCGATGGTTTTAAGTCGAGGTTGATTTTTATTTTTGCGAAGTCAACTTTTATACCTTCTTTACAGACAACGTGTCCTAAAAATATCCCTATGGGGGTCAGAAATATACACTTCTTGATGTTCAAAGATAACTGGATTTGTTGAAATCGTTCCAACATAAGCCTTAGCCATTTACAATGGTATTTAAGTGTAGAGTATATTGTCCAATAGTCAAAATATACTGCCATTGTTTTGTAAATGTACTCCTGAAATGTTTGAACCACAAACCTTGAAAATACTGCAGGTGCATTTTTAAGTCCAAAAGGCATGACCCTGTAAGAAAATGAGCCAAATTCACATACGAATGTTATATTTTTCTGATCTTCTTTGGCTATTGGTACTTGATTATACCCTGAGAATCCATCTGTAAATGAGTAGAATTCATGTCCTACGAACTCATTTAAGATTTCATCTGCATAAGGAGTTGGAAATGGGTCTGTTAATGTAACTTTATTGAGTTCTTTGAAGTTGACACAGATCCTTAGCTTGGTTGGATCATGTTTATTTGTTTGAACCACCATTGGACTTTCCCATTCTGATTGGTCAATAGGGTAGATAATTCCTGGTGCAAGCATGTTATCAATCTCTTTCTTGACTATCTCTTTGTATTTATGAGCTAGTTTATATGGTATTTTCTTTACAGGTCGAACATCAGGTTTAATGTCGATATTCATTTCACCCATTTCATGTACTATAACTTTGAGATCCTTATGGTCTCTAGCAAATACATCCTGAAATTCCTTCAGTAGGTTTACTATCTCTATTGTTTGTGCTTCAGTCTAGTAGTCTCCAATTTTTGCTATTTTTGGTCGATCATCATTTCATATGTTGACTTCTTTGATTTTCACTTTAGCATCTAACCATTCAGGGGATTTTGTCTTATTGATTAGTCAAATCCCTTCTTTAAACTGTGAAAATGTAGCAGGAAAGTCTGTTGCAGTCATTTCATCGATTTCTTCCTTGTCGGTTGTCTCGATGTTGAGTACTGTGCAAATTGGTTTTGTTGTTTCAGCATGGTTTGATTTCCATCTAAATCCTTTCCCTTCTAAATTTTCATTTTCCATTTGTAGTCTTGTTGACTGTGGAATTGTTCAGGTTTGTATATTATTGCATTTTGTTGTTGGTCGGTCATGTTTTAGGGTTTTTTTTTCTTTTTTTCTGTCGATTGTACAAATGCTTTTATCTGTTTTGTCGTTTCTACGAAATTCTCATTTTGGGGTACAAAGTTGAAATCTTTGATAAAATTATCTTTGATTTCATGCCATAGGAATGTTTCACCTCAAGCTTCTTCCATTTTGTACCATTTGTTTGGTAAGTCGGAGAGTGTTGATGGGAATAGGTGTGGCCATGTACGTTCATCTTTATATCCAATTCTTCTCCATTCTTTTTCACATGTTTTTATGTTGTTTTCTGTATCTTGTCCTTGGGTAAATATAGGTATCTAAGCCTGGTTGGTTAACTTATTCCCTCCAAATCTTTCTACAATATAAGTCGAAGTTGTTGTTCATGTATGCAGTCTTGACTGATGGGTATCCCACCATCTAGAAGCTTGTCATGTAAAAGTTTCCACTAAGCTTTGGAGTCGGCCATGTTCACCAATGTTCCTAGATACTTTCTCTACGTGCATAACTAGTGATTCTCTTTCTTTATATCTTGGGATTTTTGTGATATTTATATTTGTTGGTTTCAAGGTAGGATATTCCCTAGTTTTCTTCTCAAATATTTTTGGGATGATGAACACCACAAAGCATTGTCTTACTGGTTTCTTCTATACTTTTTGAATGGTCCAGCATCTTCTTGCTTTGGTTTCATAGTTTTCAACCTCCCAATCATATATTTTTCCATCTAAATTGTATCCTACTAAGTCTTGGTTGCCTAAGTAAAGTTCACTATATATATTAGGTTCTGTGTAATCTTCATTATTATGTATCTGATATAGTTGTCAGATGTCAACTGCTTCATTAATTGGTTCTATCCAAGGTTCTCCTTGGGATGGATGAATAGGTACAATCACTTTTTTTCCATTCCCTTTTAATTTTATTCTTTCTTTGTCTAAGGATATCGAGGCTTTCATTTTTCTCCCCCAAGGTCAACCTACTAACACTAGGAATGAGCTGGATGCTTCCTTAGGGTCAATAATTTCAAAGTCGACTTTGGGCGATATTCCTTTTATCATCGTGCCAACATTTTTCCAGAATCCAATAGGTTCAATTAGGCCTTGGTCGGCTAGTTTCAGGTATATTCCTGACTCATATAATCGAGGTCTTCCTAACTATTCCCATGTTTCTTGAATCATAATATTTACCTATGATCCGAAATTGAGCACGACTTGTCGAACATGGTATCCTTCGATTTCCAAGTTGACAAGTGGGTTGACATCACTTTTATCTTTTTGGTTTAGACTGCAAATACTCTTTGTTTATTTTTTGGTGTTGTTGTTGTGTTTTATTTTATAGAGTAAATCGATGAATTGAGATACTATTTTATATTTTTTTACTAAGTGTATTAATTCTTTTACTGTGTTATGTCGGTTGTCATCAGCTTCTTCTTGTCGAGCAAATTCTTGAAATACATTTGTTGCATATTTATATATTTGTTTTTCTTTAACTGGGTCAGGATAAACATTCTTTTCTTTTATTTTACTTATTTGTGGGTTATCATTCCCAATTTTTGTCCCTTGTCGGGTTACTATATGCAAATTATTTGTATTAATTATATCATGTTTTTGCACACACAACAAGACATTAACATTTTTATTCTTATTTACTTTTTCAAGCATAGTAGGGAAATCCTCTAATGAGTGATCCCCTACTCCACAACTAGTACAGAATTTTAGGTCAGTCCTGTTCTTGTATGGATAGTCTGCATATCGGTGTCCTTCCTTGTAACATGTGAAACATTGGATGGGCCAACGTGGTCGGTTGTCTCGATTCCCGAAGAATCGATCTCGACTTCCATATCCTCCACGTCGGTTGTCGAAGCGGCGTTCGTATCGACAACCTTCGTATCTTTTATTATGCTGGTCATTTTGTGCATTGTTTCATTGTTAATTGTTTTGTACGACTGCATTAGTCTGGTAGACTACGTGATAGTTCTATCGTTTTTTCAGGTTTAGATGGCAGTCAGTCGTGGTGTGATTCTTTGTTTTGCAGATAGCGCACCAAGATGCTTTGTCATTTTTCATGTTAAACGGGCAATATTTTTTCGTGTGATCACCATGATCTTGGAAAATGTTGCAAAAACACTTTGTTTGCACAAATAGAATGTCATGTCGACTAATATCCTGTTGAAAGTTGTCTTTTGAATGTCCGGTCATTGAACATTTTGTGCACCAGATATCCTGACTCTTAAGGTTTATCTATTTTAATGATTTCTGCATGATCTCAAGTTGTTCCTCCAGTCGATGATCTATGGGGTATACTGGAATATCTTCATCCATTTCTACTTGTAGATATTTAGTAAGCGCATCTTCATAAGTTTTGAATGTCTCCAGACTTATGTGCCGACGAATTTTCTGTGACAGACCTACAAGAAACCACTGGATTAATAGTTTCTCATCAATGACATAATCCAATTGGCTGAGAAGGTCTTTCTAGTGTTTGTCGTAGTCGCGGACAGTTTCTCCTGACTTTTGTGATGTCGTCTTCAATTTCTTAGCTTCCATATGTTTTGCATATGGAGTTTTAAAGAATGATAAAAATTGTGCTTTGACTTCTTCTTTAGTTGTTCCGGGGGTTCTTTCAGAAAAGGTCATATACCATGTTAATGCCCTTTTCCTTAAGGCACCAGCGAACTGCACCATCTGTCTATCTTCATCTGTGACTTGGTTTTCCTCCCACGTCGATTCACAGATGAACCAATGTCATCTGGGATCCTCATCGCCATCATATAGAGGGATGTGTGCTGAATCGTGACCCATTTCGAAGTCAATGTCACTGTCTTCTTCAGGAGGTGGCAGTGGGGGTGGTGGTGGGATGTTTTGTTTATTTATTTGTGCAAAACTATTGTTGATAGAAATATCATTTCCATCGGTCATCTTAGTTGTCGTTTCTTTGTCGACAAGCAATGGGTTGAGGTTGACTTCTCCTGTTGATGTCCAACTGCAATTATTTGTCTGCAGCTCCAAATTTTTTGTATCTTCCAAATATTTATTTGGCAGGGGGGTGCTCCTTCATGTGTCGGGTAAAGTAAGTGGATAGTTCAGTTGGAGGGTAACGCTTGAAGCATGACCCAATTTCCTTCTTCTGGTCAATGGATAAGTAGATGATTATCTCCGTTTCTCTCGTCGTCTATTCGACTCCATATACCAAAGTCACCGGCTCTTAGTCTGAGGTCCTTTTCGATAATTGTTTGTATCCTAGTACTCATATTCATCAGAGATAGAGGTCTTACCTCCTGGGGAACTTTTAATTGGAGAGATTCTCATTGCTTTATCCACAAATCTTCTTCCATAGGGGACTTTTCTTCTTCCATGCCTTCTTCTTGTTGATCATGACCCGACTCTAGCGGATTTCTCTCTTGGTCTGTCACCCTAGTACTCATTCCTCTTTGCAGCGCTATAGCTCTTTCTCTTCTTTCTTCCCTTCTTTGTATCCTCCTCTCCCTATCTATTTTCTATAAGTTCACCGTACCTTTGTGTGACACTATCCTTTCAATTCCCTCTTTAGGCCGACTTCTCATTACTGGTGAATGGTATCTCTTTGGTCGACTAGAATCCTCTCCACTTTACCTCGACATATGACCAGCTACCCCCCCATTGCCTACCCGATGCTTTAGAAAGACCGGACAGTTTTGTTTACTTGCTTAGGAAATATTCCCACTCCCTTTCGGTAATGAATTTCTCCCACTTCTTTTGTTACTCCGCCCATTTAGTATTTTGTGGAAGTTCACGTAGTAATTGATGAGGTTCAATGATATGACCCACTCCTTTCTCTATCAGGAACTTGAACAACAAATTTGGTAAGGAACACAAGAATTGCTTGGTGAGGTCTGTATAGAATTTCTTTTGGATAGTTTCCACCAAATTTCTTTCCTCTATAGCTTGTTCCTCACAGAATTCATCGGTGATCTTTTCAAACCACTTCGACAGGTTTGTCCTTCCCCCTCGAATAAGTTTTTCTAGTAGCTGTTGATATTTAGTCACTTCCGGATTTTTCATCCAAGAGTTTGTTCAAAAGCTAGGGCACTGATTCTACAAACTTCTCATGGGTTTCAGTAAAGAACCTTTCCTTTGCTTGAGCAGTCATTAATCTATTTCTTCATGCGTAATTTTGCAAGTAGTTTGCTATTTTATGCTCCCACCAGTCCTTAATCTCCTGTTCTAATATCATATGCTTGTATACATCTCAGAAATGTACTACTGGCAATGGAACCAATGTTGTAATCTCACAGATCACATAGGGTTACCAATAATACACATTAAACACATACATACACAGCAACAACAAGAGATGAGAACAAGTAGGCAGAATAGCATATTATATTATAACGAAAGGGTCCATACAATATAGAGAAATAAACCAAGTTCTCATCTGGATCAATAGACTAATATATATGAATTACAAAATAGTTACAAATAACTACTTGTCGGTTCGGTCAATCGACACGACCTTATGTGGTCGACCTAATCTCTAATTAGTCGGCTGATCGACTTAGTCGGCTATAGTTCTAGTCAGCTTTACCGACTTGCTCCTCCAATAGATAACCAATGGGTAGAGGCAAACAAGGTGAATACATCAATACCACTTTCATATTCTAGAGCTTCTTTCTCTCTCCTTGGCAGGAATTTTTCTGGAGCAGTGCAAATATGGCTGAGAGGAACTTTTTGTAAATTGATATCTTCTTCCTGAAAGAATTTTTGGTCAGGCTAATGATATGGTTGGATGCACCATACAACACTCTAGAGATCCACACTCTCAAAATATTTTTATCATTATCCTATGAGATGTGGCAATCATTTCCCTAAGGCTAGTTAGGAATATTTTACCAATAATTCCATACTTAGACAATTTTTGATCTTCTCCTAGGCTTGGTCTAATTTCCCTAATCCACAGTTGTGGCAGGTCCATAAATTCTTCTTCAGGGTCTCTTTGGACAAGCTAAGACCATGGTTGAGTAGACAAAACAACATCCTACAATATCCCTATGTGTTGCAGTCATTTTCTTCAATAAACCATTTGTGGCAGGCATCTTCTTAAGGCTACTTGGACCAATTTTCCCGTACTTAGCCAATTTCCTGATTTTCACTAATTTGTCGTATTTCTCCAGAATGATGTCATAATGAAACAATGATTTCATATTCATGCCACATCATCATCTATGCCATGCCATTCCATGCCGACATCATCCTTAGTGCGGGCATCACTTAGCCTCTTTACAACACTTAGCCATTTTTTCTGTCTTTAGTATGCAAAATAAGAATTTTCTTCTATTTTGGCAGGTTGATATTTTCCTTATCTGATCACCATAATAAAACCCAAGAGCATGGATAAAAATCAATTTCAACAATGAACGGGACCATATCATCTGATGAATTTTATCATTAAGGAACATCCCCTTCCAGGCATTTCCAAATGGTCTCTCAAACTCTTTGTCTAATACTTAACTAGTTCTCTTCAAACCCTAGGTCACCAAGGTGATTTCATTTTTCCTTCACACTTGGAAAGTGATATGCCCAATGGGTAGAGGCCAACAAGGTGAATCCATCAAGACTAATTTCATTTTCTAGATGTTCTTTCTTTCTCCTCGGCGTGTATTTTTCTTGAATATTCACCAGAACACCTGGAATATTTGATAATCCATAAGGCAAGTATATATTAATGATAGGATGAAAGATCATTACAATGGTTGATAACCCACCTATTAAATAAGGCTTGGGAATTGTGAATGAAAGGTCATGTCCTTTCATCTTAAGTATACTTAATTATGTTTATTATTAATTATTTAATTATTATATTTGTTGGGCCTAGAAATGGCCCCTTTTTGACCATCCTTATCTACCTCTTTTTTCCTTATCCTACCCTATTACACATGCCAAATAGATTTTTTTCCCTCACTTTGCCCCTCAAGTCACAAAGATATGGTTAGTTATTGTCTTATTTTATTAATGCTTAGGATTGTGGTAATCAAGGCTCTATATCTTCAAATATGCTAACATATGATGGTTTATAAAGGTATTTTGAGATATAGAGAATGCAGGTGTAACGGGTTGAACATGCTAAGGGAAGGATGAACATTCATTGCTTAAGCTAATCATCACCTATCCTACCATTGCCCAAAGAATGCAGTTCCAGTGTATTATTCCATGCAAAGATGTACAAGGGTAGTTGTAATAGAATGCGACAGATCTGGAAGGCAACAGTGTGTCGTTTCTCGAAAATAGTTGTGATCTGCGGGATATCTTCTCAATCAAATAATATCATCATTATTTCTGGGTCAATTAACAGTTTCCCTATATTTTCTACTCTCATCCTACCACAGCTGCAACAGTTGTTGTAATTAAGGTCTCCTAAAGATCAGAGATCTTCATGGCTGCCCAATAATAGGGATAGGATGTTATCATTGACATTGTATAAGTATGGGGAACTGTTATGAGCCAGGGGTTGAACCCTTAACCAAAGTATTGTATTAGTTTCCACTGAGGTTGTATGATTTATCTGCCCTTTTTAATACGAGGAGTTACTTCAGATCTTAGTGTTTTAACGTGCGTTACTTCCAACATCTCTATGTGAAGGCTAGGCCCACCTTCCCACATGGATTGCTGAGTTAAATTAGGAATTTTAATTATTCTATTGTGTGATGTTGTGATAGTTTCATTTTCTCATAGTAAGCTACAATAGTTCTTGATTTACAGTGTGTTATTAATTGCATCTCTTGGAAAGCTGCAGTGGTATGGTGTGACAGTCGACTGTATAGGTGATTGCTCCTTATGTAACTGTGCAGTAGCTGTAACAGCCTTGTTCATCCCTATATCTTCCAATTGTTGTTTCTATATATTCTCGTAGTTTGTCCCTTTGCTTTTGTAATTGCAGAGTTTCATTCCTGTACTTTGAATTTCTAGAATAGTTGAATTCAATTTATATTTCTAGATTTCTAGAATAATTAGATCAATACAGTTGGGTGAATCATTAGATGATTTGGTAAATAGAATTTCATTTTCTTCAAAATTAATCTAGATGTGATTTCTCAAATCTTTCAATTCTATATCAAACAGTAAAAGGTAATTGTGATTGTATTCTTTAGAAAGTAAATTACATTAAGTGGATCCTTGGGATGAGCGTATCTGAGCAGAGAATAGGATTTTTTATTTACAGCAACTCAGTGCTTAAGCATATATAGTGCATGCTATCCTTAAAATAAAAGAATTCCATGGGTTGACAATAAATATTGAACACTATGTATGTTAGTTGTAATTAACTTGCATATCATGTGCCCAACATTTTGGTGCCATTGCCGAGGAGGATAAGTATTAAACCGTATCATAGTTGCATCCTATAATTGCTTCTATTCAATCTCCTTCAGTTTTTCATTGGAATGATTTGGGTCACATGAATACAATAAGGGTGAAGCATGACCATCTTACAAATCCCAAAAACCCACAAAACACTAACATTGCAAGTGGTCGAGGTCATGGGCAAGGTCCAAAATTGGGAAGAAGCACATTCACTAACGATCTGGTTGATAGAACCAATTCTTCTATTAGGGCTTACTATCAGGAACTTCCTATAAGAAGAATCCCTACCAATCTTGGAGTGCCAGCATTAGGTTCTACAGTGGAGAACACACGAGCAGCTGTAACACCCTCAAATATCCCTACAGAGGAGGACAGAGTTAGTACTGGAGGATCTTCTGATCGAGATCTGATCTATCACATTAACGAGAAAGTTATAACGGAAGAAGAGTGGACACAGTTCCATTAGAAATTCGTTGATTAGTGGAAGAATGAAGAGGAGAAAACAGAAGAAGATATGAGTAACAGACACAAATCTGAAGAGGAAGAGGCAATGGGAAAAAATCATCATCACGAAGGAAATTCCCTGCCTGAAGGGACTGTGGCTACACTTCAGTTCCCAATTCAACAACTAGAAGGGATAGCCCCTATGAAAAACATATTTCCATCATTGTTGCCCCACTTTTATGGAAAAGTGGCAGAGGATCCAGATGAATTTATGTTCGAGTTTGATATCCTCTATCACAACTATGATTACACCACCAACGCGTAGAAGCTGAAACTCTTCCCTGCCACTCTAAAGGACAATGCATTGTGTTGGTTTATGATCCTAGGAGGAGGAATTGTCACTAATTGGGACAGAATGAAGCAGGTGTTCCTGGAGAAATATCAGGAGTATTGCAATACCAAGGACAAGAGAGAAGAACTGTTTAAAATGGTACAGAAGGATGATGAAAGTCTGGAAGACTCTGTCGAGAGGCTCTTATATAATGTGCAGAGAGATGGATAGACGAATATGGGGTTAGATGTGCTCAAAATAATCTTGCTTCACGGGATTAGGGATGATTTCCTAGATATGTTAAACCTGTTAGGAAAGGGGGATATCTCCAAGGAGTCTTTCAAGAAAATTGTGGAATTGTGTAAAAGGTACTCTAGGGGATCTTCCAGAAATAATAGGTGGGACAAACAGGACAAACTAGAACATGATGTCTTTGACAGAACTCAAAAGTCATCTAATGGAGGAGCTACCCGTGAAGAGATAGGAAACCTCCTTGAAAATTTCAAAACATAAATGATGAGCTCTATCTCCTTGGAAATATATGTCCCAAGGGAAAATCAGAAACAAGCAGTAGAGGATCTCACACTAGGTGTGTTCTATCCTCGATGTAGAAAGAACCACCCTCTGAAGGAGTTCCTACTCGACAAGATAGAATTGTGTTAGTTGTGCGAGCTGAACCATGACACAAAAGAATGCCTTTTACTACCCCAAGTGAAGGTTGTTTTGCATACATCAACTCCAGAGGTGGAACCAACTTACTTTATTGCACAAAAGAAGCCTTGGTAGCCTCAAAATCAAGGTATGACTCCAGACTCATTTCCATTTTCAAATAACATGAATAATTGGAATAATATGCATCACATGAATACACAATTCCCTTCATCTTATTCAAATCCTCAATGGTACCCCTCTCAACCTTCAATGCAAAATTTTAACTCCTCGAACCCTTGGTTTTATCCACCACACCAACCAACTTCTTGGTCTCTTGGATGGAGGAACTTCCATCCAAGGAACTAGTTTCCTCAACAACCTCCACATCAACCGTTTCCTCAATAGCAATACCCTCCTCAATACCCTCAGCCTTATTAGTAGTCCCAGTTGCAATTGTAGAACAATGTTGCTCCCAATATGCCGATACAACCTCAGCTACCTGATCAACCTAATCCTAACCCAAATAATAAAGCAGTTCATCAATTTGAGACTATTAACATGCCTGCTTACTCCCTTACTCTTGTACCCTGCAATGATATTCTCTTACAATCAGGAAAGGTAGTGGAGCCTGTGATTATTGAGGATGTTCCATCCTCTATGCATGAAGAAGGGGTGAACCCACCACATCTATCTAATTCAACCCCCATCATTGAAGATGCTGAACATCCCACTAATGTGTCAGCTGAAACACAGAATAATATATCAAGTGACACACAACCTACCCAGCTGATTAGGAAACCACCGTACCCTGGAAGACTAATGTTACCAAAGGTAGTGGGACAACCTCAGTTTAACCTCTTAGGAGAGTTAAAAAACCTTTATGTTAAAATTTCCCTCCTTCAAGCTCTTCAATATGTACCTATCTATGCTAGAACTGTTCGAGATCTATGTACAAGGAAACTAGGAAGGAAACCCAGGGATCCTCCCACTATTCATGTCATAGGGAAATTATCTGCATTAATAATGGGAAAATCCATTTTGGCCAAATATGACAACCCTGGGAATCCCACTGTCACTGTGCAGATTGGGCACACACAGATACCCAACGTACTGGTAGATTTAGGAGCGACGATTAATGTTATGACTATTGAAACTGTAAGAAAACTTTGGCTCACTAATCTTAGGCCAACCCCTACTGTTTTAGAACTAGAAGGTAGATCCACTATTAAACCTGAAGGAATTTTGGATGATCTTGTCATCTTAGTTGATTCTTGGGAGTACCCTGCTAACTTCTTGGTTTTACAACCTAAGTCGCAGCTAGGAGGATACCCATTGATCCTGGGAAGGCCTTGGTTAGCTATAGTTGATTCTTGCATCAGCTGTCGATTTGGGTCTATGACCATATCAGATGGCACCGAGACAAAGAACCTCACTCTCTATGCTCCATATCGACCGAGCTTAGAAGCTAAAAATCCTTTATGGATGGAGCCAGAGGAAGAAGAGGGCGTTCAGCCATTATTAACGATAGGGAAGGATTTAACCTTTAAGGATGAAATTGAAGATGATCCTATTAATAATTTCATCAGTGAACCCACTTCGGTCAATAAAGAAATTTATCTAATCATGAATATTACTTTAGGTGAGAAGGAACAGGAAAATATCATAGAAGAAGCATTAGTCAGTGAGACTCATATAGTTCCAGTATTAAAAAAATTGAAAAGTATTCCTGTCGAAGTAGAGTATGGAAAAACCCTGAATATTAACCCCAGTCTCTCCCTAGATGAACAGAAGCGCCTGATCAGTCTCTTATAAAACACAACGAGGCATTTTCCTGGGAGTACACAGACATGAGGGGTATCCCCTCTAACCTGTGCACCCATCATATTTATATTAAAAGTGACTCCCGGCTTGTGTGTCAGCCTCAACGACGAATGAACCCCAATCTTAGGGACATTGTGAAGGAAGAAATTCAAAAACTCTTGGAAGCAGTATTTATATATCCCATTTCAGACAGCGAGTGGGTGTCCCCACTTGTAATAGTACCCAATAAAAATGGTAAATGGAGAGTCTGTGTGGACTATAGAGAGCTGAACAAGGCAACACAAAAATATCATTTTCCCTTGCCTTTTATCGATCAAGTACTTGACACCTTATTGGAGAAGCAGT
The DNA here is from genome assembly GCA_001517045.1 of Pseudotsuga menziesii. Lineage (NCBI taxonomy): Eukaryota > Viridiplantae > Streptophyta > Pinopsida > Pinales > Pinaceae > Pseudotsuga > Pseudotsuga menziesii. The sequence goes on along the minus strand of LPNX010359001.1, from coordinate 182,036 downwards.
TCTTCTCCTTCTTGGATGCCTTTAGCGGGTACAATCAAATCTAGATTGCTCCTGAAGACCAAGATAAAACTACCTTCACCTGTCCCTGGGGAATTTTTGCATACAGAGTGCTTCCCTTTGGCTTGTACAATGCACCAGCAACATTTCAAAGAGCTGTGATTGGCATATTTTCAGAATTATTTAATGATATTATGGAAATTTTTATGGATGATTTTAATCCTTATGGCAAAGATTTTGAAGAAGCATTGAAAATTTTGGAAAAGGTTTTAACTCGCTGTGAACAAACCTAGCTCGCTTTAAGCACTAAAAAGTTCCATATGATGATGAGTGAAGGAATACTATTGGGGAATTTCATCTCCGCTGATGGCATCCAGGTGGATCCCTAAAAAATCAAGGTAATAAAAAATATGCCTACTCCTGTAACTCAAAAATAAGTGTGAAGTTTCTTAGGACATGCTAGATATTACCAAATATTTATAGAAAACTTTTCCAAACTTGCCTCTCCTTTGTTTTCACTATTAATGAAGGATGTGCAGTTTGTTTGGAATGAAGCATGCCAGAGAATGTTTTTTAAGCTTAAGGAGAAGATATCCATAGCTCCCATCTTAAGAGGACCCAATTGGACCCTGCCCTTTCACATTTCTTCAGATGCTTCTGATACTACCATTGGAGCAGTTTTAGGACAATAGGATGGCCAAATAACTTATGCAATTTATTATATTAGTAAAACTTTAGCCCCTATTGAGATGAATTATACTGTCACTGAGAAGGAGTTCTTAGCCATTGTTTACTCCATTAAAAATTTTGACATTATATCACTGGATATCCTACATTTGTGCACACTAACCACTCTTCCATTAAATACCTAATGAATAAACATGTTACTAATGGCAGGGTGACTAGATGGATTTTATTGTTACAAGAGTTTGATATTACCATTATAGACAAACCTGGAAGAGAAAATGTTGTCGTTGATTTCTTATCCCGTTTCACTAACAGTGATGATAATTTTCCTGTTGAGGACTCTTTTCCAGATGAACACTTTATTTGTAGTTTCAGCTCACTCGCCTTGGTATGCAGATGTCGCTAATTACTTGGCTGCAAGAAATCTTCCAGCACATTTGTCCAAAAGAGAAAAAAGGAAAATTAATCAACAAAGTGCCAGGTATTGTTGGGTAAACGGTCATCTCTTCTACACAGGACATGATCTTGAGATCAGAAGGTGTGTAAGAGAAGATGAAATATTCCATATTTTGAAGGCCTACCATGATGAGCCTTGTGGGGTGGATTTTGCAGACAGAAGGATAGGACACAAAGCATTGAGAATGGGCTACTATTGGTCGACCCTTTTCAGGGATGCAAAAAGATATGTTCAGTCTTGTGACAGCTGCCAGAGGATGGGCCAATCCAATAGATTAGATCAAATGCCTCTTCAACTACAATTAGTGGTTGAACCCTTTGATAGGTGGGATTTAGATTTTATTGGTCCTATCAACCCTCATTCCAAGCAGAAAGCCTACATCTTGGTCTGTACCAACTACATGAAGAAATGGGTAGAAGCTATGGTTCTGGTGAAAGCCAATGACCAGGCTGTGATTGATTTCGTGTATAGTTAATCTTTACCCATGTTGGGGTACCCAAGGAAGTGATTACTGATGGAGGACCGTAGTTTGTGTCGCATGAATTTGAAGCTCTGCTATGGAAGTACCATATTCAGCACTAGATAGCTTCACCCTACCATCCCCAAGACAATTTCTAGGTGGAAAGCACTAACAAAGTCATTGAAGCTATCCTTACCAAGATGATCAAGAGCCATTATAGAGATTGGGCTGATAGAATTCCAAAAGCATTGTGGGCATATCATACCACTTGGCGCAACACAACAGGGTTCTCTCCTTACGACTTGGTGTATGGGAAAAGTGTTGTCTTCCCAATTGAATTTGAGATTAGGAATTTGAAGATAGCCACATAAGTAAACCTAGATGTAACTAAATCCCAGAAGAGGAGATTGAGTCAATTGAACAAACTTGACGAGAACTGGTTAGCCGCTGTAGATAAGACCGCATTAATCCAACAACAGAGGTCCAATTGGCATGACCGATTCATCAAGAAGAAGGTCTTCTATGAAGGAGACTGGGCACTATTATACGATTCAAGATTCAAAAGAGCCTTCAAGGGTAAAATACGCACAAGATGGCTGGGTCCATACCTAGTAGACAGAGTATTTGATAATGGTATGGTTCGCCTGGTAACCATTGATGAGAACCGTGCACCATTATTTGCTAATGATCACAGGCTGTGACTGTACCATAAGCCCATTTCAAAGGATGTATTTACATCATAGATTGTAGCTTATCCAAACTACCAGCTAGCACAAGGGCAAGAATTTTTTTCTGCCCCTGTCAATCCTTAGTTAACTACTGTAAATCTCATATGAATTCTTGTACATAAATAAATTGTTTGTTTTTTCTTTTGTTTTCTTTTGAACTTGATCCATTTTTATTTGTTTATGAAATGTACAGGGAAATGCCTAAGAGTGGTGGTCATCATTGGGCCTAGTGACCAGTGTCGTTTTTCTGTAACTCCCTGCACCAAAAGAAATTTCCTTGAATAAATTTGTTGCAGCTGTAACACCATAAAAATTCCACCTTTATCCCATTTTGTGTAGCTGCAACACCGCAAAACTCTCTCCCTTATTCTATTTCACAAAACTACAATGCCATTTTACTTTTGTCCATTTTTCATCTTTTCTAGCAGCTGCAACATTGTCAACTTCCTTCAACCTAACACCTTTTTTCAATAGCTGCAACACCTTTTTTCAGCAACTGCAATACCTTTTTTCGGTAGCTGCGATACCTTTTTCCGGTAGCTGCGACACCTTTTTCCAGAAGCTGCTAAACCTTTTTTCGGCAGCTGCGATAACTTTTTCTGGCAGCTGTGACATCCTTTTTTGGTAGCTGCAACACCCTTTTTCAGTAGCTACGACACCTTTTTTGGCGGCTGCAACTCCGCTACATTTGGCTGATTTTTCTATAATCCGAGGCTAGGACTATGCTGAACTATCTGATTTCTTTATGATCTACAGCTGTGACTCCTTCATTATTGGCAGAACTCTTTGCAACTGTGGTTAGCAACTCCTCCAGATATGGCTTTGATTCCTAATGCTGACAATTTGACTCATACTCCAGCACTCATAATGTTTTCGACAATTTTAACACGATGGTTTTTGGTTCATCGACGGAAAAGGTTATTACAGTACCCCTGTAATAATGATTATATTTAATGACTACACATCACACATTCTACTATTCTCCAAAGGATATCATCCATCGCGGATTTTCGAAGGTATGGCTTTGATTAACTACTTGATTAAGTATTAACAAGATCTGACAATATTAATCATACCTTCTTTTTTGTGCCCATTATCACATTGGTAGCTCTCCACTTGTGTGAATTAATGACTAATTATGTTACCTAATAACCACCACCTTTCCTAATTTGGGATAAAATTCCAACTAATCCAATGCGCTGAAACTTTCCGAATTTACCCAACTCCACTCTCAGCTGTTCATGCATACTCTGTGCTTCAACCTCCATTGTCGGAATCTGTAATTTGGTGGACTACAACAAAATTTTGAAGGTGAACAAACATGGGTATTGCATCTTGGTATGAACCTCCAAACATGTGAGAAATCAGACGAAATGCTGATTTTTTCACTATCTTTCAAGCTGCGGGTTGGACTGAATTCTTCCAACGCCTGAATGGATTTCACTATGAAACAGCTTTATAGTTAGCCTTAAATCTTATAGAAACCCACTCAGAGGTTTGGGGATTGTGTATTGAAGTCTCTGAAGACATAGTGTCTGACGTCACTGGTCTTCCCTAGGTGGGCAAATCTTGGTTTGGACGAAGAACCCCCAATCCAGTAGCAGTACAATATTTTCTCAGGGAAGGGGAGCACATTCAACAGTCACGGAGGGGGATAGCATTACAGTCACTTCCATGCCCATGGAATCAAGTAGCAATTTTTCTCAAGAAGTATATCACCTGTGAAGGTAGGTATCAAACAGTTTATCACTCTGAGTTTCCTTTATTATATCACCTCTGTCATAGGGTTTTGCTAAACATTCCATTCTATTTATTCAATGATTTACATCATATGGATGGGTTTGTCTAAGCTGATAATCATCCACTCTCTTCACTTACCCACCATGGCCTCATTAAATTAATAATATTACGGACCCTTGCTCAACACAACCAAACCTGGGAAAAATTTATAGCTCAAGTTCAGGAACCCGTTCTTCTACCCGGTGTACCAATAGAAGAGGAAATGGCAGTACCTGTACTCATGGGGCCTGTTCAGAACCAAGAAGAGCTGGTCAATCCATATTTGGGGGGAAATGTAGAGAAACATGAGGTTTGGAGCCCCTCCAATTTAGCTGGGGGGGATATGAGACTAGATAAGAGGATTAGTCAGAGGACAAGCAGAACAATTGGGAGGGGATGTACAAGAAAACCCTATGGAAAGACTAAATATTGGGGTAGCTCTGACAATAGAGGTTGAAACTGGAGTAGCATTAGATGCTACGATAGTTGAAACCAAAGATGTTAGAGCTATGATAACAAAAGAAAACACTGAGGTGGTGAACATTGAATCTTCCCCTGAATGGGGAGGAAACCTGATTGAGGAAGAACATCCTGAAGAACAAGAAAATTTTGGAACTGGGGATATCCCTTCCACTTGAGCTGTGAATTTAGAAACTCTAGCACCATAGAGAAAAATGAGGAGATCAAAGGATGAAATAAAGGCATCACCACCAATAAGATGGAAAAGAACTATGTTAGTCACAACAGTAGAAGCAGCAAGGGAAATATGGGAAACCTTAGAAGCACAAATTGAGATCCCCATTCTTAGACCCAAACCAATTGATGCCCCACAGGAACTAGTCACAGAAGAACCTCAAATTGAAGGACTTCTGTTTGAAAATAGGCTATTAAAAGAGGAAGTACAAGAACTCCGAAAAGAATTGTAAAATTGGAAGGAAGCGTGCAGAAAATAGAGTGAAAGGAAGCTGCACACATTGGTTGAGGCTACAGACCAACTGGAAGGATCAATTCCTGCTGACGCTGGAAATGAGGAAGAAAGAGTGGCCTGTCCTATGTGTGGAGAAATATTTGATGAGTCAATATACAAGGTTATAGTTCATGACTTTAAAACACAGTAGTATGCACCTACATCTATGGAAGAATATGGACAACGTGATTGGAAAGATGGTGAGACTCGCCAAGATAAATTCCAGGAAAAGGAAGTTGCAGATGAGCAAGATGTTGTCACACAAGAACCAACATCTTTGAATATTCCTATTGAAATGACCACCAGACTTGGGACAGAGGAACCACTAGAGGATGAGGTTATTCCTGATTTTGTGGAGGAAGATTGCACTGTGACCCCTGAGCCCTCTCATGAAACAGAAATAATAGAGATGGAACCACAACAGCAGAACAATGATGAGGTAGAATAGAATGTTGACACATGAGAACCAACATCCTTGAATGTTCTTGTTCAAGTGGCCATCCAAATGAGGGAAGAAGAACCAGGGATTGAAAACATTCTATAATTCAATGAAGAAATTTGTACTATGTCTCCTGAATTGTCTCATGACACTGAGATATTAGAAATGGAATCACAATAGGGAGATGAAGAAGTAAACCGGGATGTTGCTACACAAGAACAAACATCCTTGAAAATTGCAGTAGAGACACTTGAGATGCAACAAGAATCCAACCTCGAATTGGATATCATTCCTAATGTGGATTTAGGTGAAGATGAACAAGCTCGATCACAATCCTCAAGTGATACTAAAATCCTTGAGGAACAACTTCATATTGAAGAAGACATACAATCCCAGTAGCATGAGGAAAAAGAAGAACAGGGCACTATCACACAAGAACCAACAACCTTACATTCCCCCGCTGAAGTTGTAGCTGATAATCAGGTAGATAAGAAGATTCAAATTCAGGAGGAAGTTGTCCCACAAGAACCAACATCCTCACAATTAGCTATCGGAGTTGCCATAGGAGAACCCGAGAAAAAGGATGCTATTACACAAGAACCAGCATCTCCAGGAGTTGTTCCAGGAATACCGATGGTTGGAGTTGTTGCAGAATAAATTTCAGGAAGGGGTGTTATTACACAAAAACCAGCACCCCTAGAAGTAACTTCAGAAGTGCAGAATGTCCAATGTGGCACATCAAGGGATAAGGTGTGGACCGAACCCCTTCAAAATTTTATTAATCTAGATTCTGACAACGAGGAGTATCCTAAAGAAGAAGAAACCCTGAATCCTATAGAAGAAATCTCAATATTGAGAATGGAAGTAAGGAAGTACAGAAGTCAGATGGGAAGCTACCAAGAAGGGATGGTTCCCCTCACTGAACATAGAAAGACTATCAGGGGACTAAAGGAAAAATGGGCAGAAGAACTCATGACCCAGTAACTCCATGAGGAAGATATACAGAAGGAGTTGAGGGAGCTGAAAAAGTTCAAGTCTATGTAGGTAGAAAAAGACCAGATGTATGCTCTTTCTCAGGAATTATTGGGCACCAGGGTACCCTCCTCCTCTTACCCTATCTTTTTATTTGAACACTTTATTTGGTTTAAGTTAAGGGATGTGAAAGAAGGAAGATCATATGAGATAGAAACCTCATCAAATTTCTTGGAAACATTTCTGAGAAGTAATTTTGAGGACCACAATTTGCTATGTGAGCTGTATTTGCATGAGATGGCTTGTCCTTTGGACCGCCATTAGAATCCTGTTCCTTTTCTAGGAGATGTTTAGCTGAGGCCTTTTGCTTCTTTTGTGAGCAATCATGCATAGTGGGAAAGGTATTTACAAATATTTTCTCACAATGAAGCCCACTCTAATATGTGGATTCGAAGTGAACCTCAAAATTGTCATCTTCTCCTTACTCAGCACTAGAGTCTACTCTTGTGACCCATCTAGACTCGACATATAATGGAACTACAGGAAAGGGTTATTTTTACTTGTACCAGCCATATTTCCATACACAAACAAACAACTTTGGAAGGAAGTAAGCACAGATGGTAGGTTGCCTCTCCATCCATCAGAAATAGGGACCCCTATTGTTATAGAAATTTTGAACAAGCACTTTCTAGGATTGAGGGTTATGTCAGATGTATAAGGGAATGTGGGGTTAATTGGATGGGAATGAAATTTAAATTTCCTCTCATATGGTGGCCAGCAAAACCTTACAGGGAGTATTTCTCATTGACCAGGGCAGAAGAGCAGAAATTTTGGAGATATTGGGTTGTTCATAAGGGGTTTATAGAAAAAGAAGGAATGTTTGAATTCCCCTACAACTTTTCTTCTCTCCATGAACAAAGCATAGTGCAAGATTCGGATTCAGAATAATGGAGGTTTTTGCACGAGGATATGCAACAGGACAGTTGGGGGGAGATGTTGGGCCCAAAAATGGCCCCTTTTTTACCATCCTTATCAACCTCTTTTTTCCTTATCCTACCCTATTGCACATGCTAAACAAATGTTTTTCCCTCACTTTACCCCTCAAGTCACAAAGGTATGGTTAGTTATTGTCTTATTTTATTAATGCTTAGGATTGTGGTAATCAAGGCTCTATATCTTAAAATATGCTAACATATGATGGTTTATAAAGGTATTATGAGATATACAGAATGCAGGTGTAGAGGGCTGAACATGCTAAGGGAAGGATGAACATTCATTGCTTAAGCTGATCGTCACCTATCCTACCATTGCCCAAAGAACGTAGTCCCAATGTATTATTCCATGAAAAGCTGTACAAGGGTAGCTATAACAGAATGCAACAGATCTAGAAGGCAACAGTGTGTCGCTGCTCGAAAATAGTTGTGATCTATACGATATCTTCTCAATCGAACAGGATCATCATTATTTCAGGGTCAATTAACAGTTTCCCTATATTTGCTACTCTCATCCTGCCACGGCTATAACAGTTGTTGTAATTAAGGTCGCCTGAAGATTAGAGATCTTCATGGATTCCCAATAATAGGGATAGGATGTTATGATTGACATTGTATAAGTATGGGGAACTGTTTTGAGCCAGGGGTTGAACCCTTAACCAAATTATTGTATTAGCTACGACTGAGGTTGAGTGATTTATCTGCCCTTTTTAATACAAGGAGTTACTTCAGATCTCATTGTTTTAACGTGCGTTACTTCCGGCATCTCTGTGTGAAGGCTGGGCCCACCTTCCCATAGGCATTGCTGAGTTAAATTAGGAATTTTAATTATTCTGTTGTGTGATGTTGTGATAGTTTCATTTTCTCATAGTAAGCTGCAATAGTGCTTGATTTACAATGTGTTATTAATTGCATCTCTTGGAAAGCTACAGTGGTATGGTGTGACAGACGACTGTATAGACGATTGCTCCTTATGTAACTGTGTGGTAGCTGTAACAACCTTGTTCATCCCTAGATATTCCAATTGTTGTTTCTATATTTTCTCGCAGTTTGTCCCTTTGCTTTTGTAATTGCAGAGTTTCATTCCTGTACTTTGAACTTCTAGAATAGTTAAATTCAATTTATATTTCTGGATTTCTAGAATAATTAGATCAATACAGTTGGGTCAATCATTAGATGATTTGGTAAATAGGATTTCATTTTCTGTAAAAGTAATCTAGATGTGATTTCTTGAATCTTTCAATTCTAGATCAGAACAGTAAAAGGTAATTGTGACTGTATTCTTTAGAAAGTAAATTAGATTAAGTGGATCCTTGGGATGAGTGCAGCTAAGCAGAGAATAGGATTGTTTATTTACAGGAACTCAGTGTTTAAGCATATATAGTTCATGTTATCCTTGAAATAAAAGATTTCCATGGGTTGACAATAAATATTGAACACTCTGTATGTTAGTTGTAATTAACTTGCATATTGAGTGTCCAACAATATTTATTTATGTTCGTTACATTGCCTTCCCCTTAAGGGAATCGTTGTCCTCAAAGATGTATTGACCTTAATGTTTGATTTACTTTAATCTGTTGTCTCAAGATCCTTTGTATTTGCGACATTTGAGGAAATGAGCTGATACAAGTTACGAATTGTCGCATCGTATCTGTTGTGGTCCATCCCATATCTATTTTTATCAGAGCTTTGAGATCTTTTTGTGGGACGATTCATCTCAATTGTTGCTTAGTATGTTGATATTTTTGCATGTCCATAAAATTATTATGTGAATATTCATTTTGACCTTGTCATTGGTCAAAATGATTATTATAATTAGGATGTCTGTAAGGTGTAGGTGTTGTTTATTCTTATTTCTTCTGGACTGTGGAGAGGACTATCTTCACTTCCTCGATTTTATTTTTGGATGCATTTTCCTGGATTTGTGCTTCTTGGTTCTCCAGTAGATTGTTGTGATTCTGAATCTTTTCGATTCTTTCATCTTGCAACTTTTTTTCAATTTCTAACTCCTTGATTTGATTTTGTAGTTCCTGATTACGATTATTTAGACACTGGTTTTCTTCTTGATTTTCTAGTATCTTTCCTTCGAGATCTTCACTGACGTGTTCCCTCTTGCTACTGTTTTTGAATTTTTTTATTTTTGTAATCAGTGTTTTGTTATGATTTCTTAATCTGAAAATTTCTTTAGAATTGTGGGATATTGTTTTATTACTCTTTGCAATCTCCAGCTCGTGTTCCTTTTTAGAGTCGCTATTTTGTTGTTAATTAACTTTTATCTGTTGTCGATACTGGTCGACCACTCATTCTTGATCTTTTACTCTCTGTTGTATGTGCGTCAGTTCTTCATCTTTGTCGTTAACGATTTTGTTCAAGCGTATTATTTCTGCTTCGTAATCACTTATTTCTTTATTTATATCTTGATTTTTTTGTTTCTGATCGAACTCACTTTCGTCTTTTAATTTCTCAATTTGGACAGACAAATTTTCTATATGATTTTTCTGGTCGGAATTTTTTTGTTCTTTGCGCTCTTTTTGCATCTTATGTAATTTAATCAACATTTCCGATTTTGTATTTATGTCTCGTAACTCTTCATTGTCTCTCTGATAATGCTTTAGCTTGGCTTCTAATTTCTCTATTTGTAGTCGCAAACCAGATTCCGTGATTTCTTATTTCTTCGACACTATATGGTCGTCTAGACTATAGATAGTTTGTCCATTTTTTTATTTTGTTTTCCTTCTTCAATGATAATTGGTCTTCTTCTCGTTACGTTAAATAACCTTTTTTTTCAACAATATTTATTAAAAAATAATAATTATTATAATTTTCTTTTTATAATATTAATTAATTAATAATTATATTAATGTTTTTATAAACTATATATATAGTTTCTTTTAATTAATAATTATTTATTGTATTAATTATTATATAATAATAATATTTATCTTATTATTTGTTTTAATAATAATAAAATAAGGTTTTGAAATATTATAATTAAATAATTGAAAAATGCCAATAATTTTGTAAAATGCTAGTAGATTGGGTGGCTGGAAGGAATGAGTGTTACCTTCCCCACCTAAGTTCAAATCTCACTTGCTATTTAGTAGTAATTATAATGCACATTTTTTATCATTTATTTTCCTTAAGTTTTGTAAAATGTGAGTAGATTGGGTGGTTGGGAGGAATGAGTGTTATATTCCCCACCTAAGTTCAAATCTCACTTGCTTTTTACTAGTAACTATTATGCACTTTTATATTCAAAATAAAACCCACTTTAAGAAACCAGGTGTGGTTTCACTTTTACCCTCTCTCTTTTTTTTCCATTTACTTTTATCTATTCTTTTTTTTAACTTTTTTTTTTCTTTTTTTTTACATTTTTCTTTCTCTTTTGGACAATTTCCAATATTTTAGGGAAACCCTAAAATAAGGCTACAAGCCAAAAATCAGACAAGGTATGAGAATTAAGGCCAAAGGCCCACATCATCCAACCGAGGCTCTCATACCACTTGAAGCGAATAATTATTCGCTCATACAATAATATTCATCAGAACACCTGGAATATTCAAAAAGCCATAAGGCAAGTATATATTAATGATAGGATAAAAGATGATTACAATGGTTGATAACCTACCTATTAAATAAGGCTTGGGAATTGTGAATGAAACATCATGTCCTTTCATCTTAAGTATAATTAATTGTGTTTATTATTAATTATTTAATTATTATATTTATTTATGTTCGTTACACCCTAGGTCACTAAGGTGATTTCATTTTTCCTTCAAACTTGGCAAGTGAGATGCCCAATGGGTAGAGGCCAACAAGGTGAATCCATCAAGACTACTTTCATCTTCTGGATCTTCTTTCTCTCTCCTCGTTGTGCATTTTTCTTGAGCTATGCAAATATGGCTGAGAGGCACTTTTGGCAGATTGATATCTTCTTCCTGAAAGACATTTTTGGTCAGGATAATGATGTGGTTGGATGCACCATAAAACACTCTAGAGACCCACACTCTCAGAATATCTTGATCGTCATCCTATGAGTTGTGGTGGGCATTTCCCTAAGGTCATTTATGCATATTTTACCAGTAATTCCATAATTGGACAAATTTTGATCTTCACCTAGGCTTGGTCTAATTTCCCTAAACGACATTTTTGGCAGGTCCATAAATTCTTCTTCAGGGTCTCTTTTGACAAACTGAAAACATGGTTGAGTAGAAAAAATAGAATCCTACAATATCCCCATGTGGTGCGGGCATTTTATTAAACACACAATTTGTGGTAGGCATCCTCTTAAGGCTACTTGGACCAATATTCCCAAACTTAGCCAATTTCCTGATTTTAACTAATTTGTCATATATCTCCATAATGATGTCATAATGCAGCAATGATTTTCAAATTCATGCCACATCATCATATATTCCATTCCATGCCATGTGGGAATCATCCTTAATGCGGGAATCAACCTTAATGTGGGCATCACCTAGCCCCTTTACAACACTTAGCCATTTTTTCTTTGTCTTTAGTATGCAAAATAATTTTTTTCTTCTGTTTTGGCAAGTTGATATTTTCCTTATCTGATCACCATAAGAAAAACCAAGAGCATGGCTAGATATCCATTTTAACAATGAACATAGCCATATAATTTGATGAATTTTATCATCAAAGGAACACCCCCTTGTGGGCATTTCCAAGTGGTTTCTCAAACTCTTTGTCTAACACTTAACTAGTTCTCTTCAAACCCTGGGTCACCAAGGTGATTTCATTTTTTCTTCAAATTTGGAAAGTGAGATTTCCAATGGGTAGAGTTCAACAAGGTGAATCCAACAATACCACTTTCATCTTCTTGAGCTTCTTTCTCTCTCCTCGATGGGCATTTTTCTGGAGCAATGCAAATATGGCTGAGAGGCCCTTTTGGAAGATTGATATCTTCTTCCCGAAACACGTTTTGGTCAGGATAATGATATGGTTCGATGCACCATACAAAACTCTAAAGATCCACAGTCTCAGAATATTTTTATCATCATCCTACGAGCTGTGGCAGGCATTTCCCTAAGTCCAGTTAGGCAGATTTTACCAATAATTCCATACTTGTTCAATTTTTTATTTATCCTAGGCTTGGTTTAATTTCCCTGAACCACAGTTGTGGCAGGTCCATAAATTATTCTTCATGGTTTCTTCTTGATGTTATTAATTTGTCTATTGAACTCATATTGGATGAATTCTGAATGTGACTATAATCAACCTCTAATTTTCCACTAAAGTTTCAGCATTACAAGTGATGCAATTTATGGTATGAAATCCAAGGAATATAATTGAACGATTGCATGAAAGGACACAGTCCCTTGCAGATGATAAATGGGGAAGACAAGAATGACAAGCCCATCAAGGGTTTATTACTATCGATAAATGGGGATGTCTTCTCCAAGTCTGTGCAAATAACATTGTTACCAGGAGATATAGATACCGGACATAAAGCTAATGCCATCAATACCTAGATATAGATATAGATACCAAACAGAAAGTAATGAGATATAGAATTGGTGACTTCAATACCCAGATGCGGGTAAAATTAGTGCCATCAATGATACAAAGGTAGATAACAGGGATAGCCCATCATTAGCATGATGTCACCTCACAATCATCCACTCAATGGCTACATGTATCAACTCATCTCTTGGATGTTGACATCTCCTAGATGCTCGAAGGGACGAGGTTGTCACCTTGTTGCGGGATGAACGTAATGCATCTCCTTGGTACTTGGGCCGATGTTCCAACAGTTTAATGCCCAGATCCCTTATCATTTCACTCAATTTATCTCCATGCTCTCTACATTCTCAAAACTCTATTCTCAGCTTTCTCTTGGTCACTCGGCCCTCTGTAAATCAATCCTTGGCTCTGAGCTCACCGTCACCCTTCATCAACCAGCCATGTCTTGTAGACAATGAGGTGTCCCTCACTGTGGTCATATGGGGAGAGGCACTCAGTCTGATCACTCAATTCATCTCAACACTCAAGCTAGTGGTGATGGTTTCAATGTCGAGATCCTTGAAGTTGTGTGCCTCATGGTTAATGACTGGGAAGATGAAATTTTTGGTGCCCTCAACACGGTTGGTCGCACTTTGGAGCGATGAAGAAATTATTGGGTGATAAAAATCCTTCTTATTTAGCTCATTCTCCACTTCCACTCTCAACCTCTTGCACTTGCACCTCCTGCACCACCACCTCCTGCTCCTTCCATCCCCACAACCCCCCCTATTTTATCCTCTGCACCCTCCACCTCCACCATTTCCCTCGCAGTACCTATGGACTGTGAGCCTCCTCCTCCTCCTCCTCCCCTCGCCGAGTTGAATAAAATCCCTCTCTGCTGGTAAATGCACTCCCAGTCCTGCATTGGCAAGGAAGACTACCCCTCTCCCAGTTAAACAACCCCCTACAAGTAGCAACGAAGATGACGATTCCTCCAGCAACGGAGATGTGGAATCCTCTATAGAGGACACTTGTAATGCCAAGGACAGCCCAAGCATGCCGATTTCCACTGTATTTGGATTCCCTATCGTTGAGGAGCCATTCCATAAGCCTTAATCAGGTTTTTGTCAACGAATTATTTTGTTTTTTGTCAGAAATACTGTGGGATTATCAAAGTCGGAATCTTTGTCTATCGGTTTTTTTCATTTCAGGAATTATTATGTCCTTTTGTATAAGGATACTCTCCTTCTTTCTATGGACCTGTTGTCCTTCATGGAGGGAGCGTCCCTCAATCTCTTTATAACTTCTCTACTTGCTTGTCTCTTTGAGTAGGAATGTGTCTCTGAACTGTAAATTTTTTTGTAACATTACCACTTTTTTTCAATATAATAGTTCCTTAACTTACAAAAAAAAATATGGTGACTTCCATGTGCAAATTGAGTAGTGTGTATTTAAACTTACTTTTGATTTTCAAATTCAAAATGATTTGTGGATTGACTGTTTTGTACAACATAAAAGGTCTTGGCCTCAATTGAGTTAAGAAATCAGCTTACTATTATTGTTAATCATTGCATATGAATTTGTTTCTGGATGCAAGCTTATTCCTTTAAATATTTAATTTTGGTCATTTTCTTATTCTTGCTACAATGTGGAAAATAAATTAAATTAATGTGGTTGTGTTGCAGCTGCAGCTATTTCCCCAAATTTCAAATTTTGGACCCCCTTTGTTAATTTTTAGCATTGCCTAGAATCATTTGGATCCATGAACTCTTTTTGTTTTGCTATAATTTTTGGACTATTTTGACGTCAACTCTATTCATGCTTTTCAGAAAATTGCTTATGTTTGAAACTACTGTGGGTTGTGGAATTTAGAGTTTGGTTTTTGCCCTTTGAGTTGCGATTTCTTTCTTTGTTCTCGGAAGCTTATTTCTCATGCTGGCCACTGTTTCGAAGGCCATTTAAACAACGTATCGGAGCCATGTTTCCTTAAGGAGCCTCCATTGCAGAAACTAAATGATGATTATTCTGCAGGAGGATCTTGACTTCTTCGATCTCGCGTCGTATCGTTTGACTTGTTTATATTATCGGAGGTTGGTCGAAGTTGAGTCGGGGTATTTGATCTTTGTGAAGCCACTGTTTTGAAAGTGAGACAAGTTTTTGGACCGCTACGAGACCTTAAGTTGTTCCGAACACTTAGCGTTTTACATTGTTTTTGCGCCATAGAAAAATTTATAGTTTGGATAGAAGGCCGCAGTCTATTTATTTCCGCCCTAGCGGCTCCCAAGCGAACTAGGTATCTGCCATATAACTGCTCCACCCACCGATGCTTTGTCTAATTTTCACCATTTTGTCTTTGGATTGGGGGGTCTGTAGTCTTTCTTCTTCTGCCCTTGCGGCTATGTAACGCACTAATTTTCCAACGTTGATGTCTTTTTGCTCGCCAACTGGGAACTTTTCCGCTTAGAGGTTGAGTTTTAGCTCTTCCGACTCCGATAAACTTAACGGTCTCACGGAGCCTGTTTCCTATTTGAGGCTCGCTGATGTGGCTGTGAGTGAGACTGCCCGGCCAATGTTTTAATGTTTTAAGCCACCGATAAGTTTTTCTCTTCCCGTCGTTTTGTGAGTTTTTAAACCCATGTGTGGGCGACAGTGGTTTTGGTGCTTGTTAAGGTTTTCGTGACGAGAGCGCCGTACAGGGCCTCTTTTGATGACTAGTTGGTTTGTTGATGTAGTTTGATTTTATTGAAAAGATGCAGTCCTAATTAATGATAAATATCATTTAATTGCAAATGGACTCAAGAGATTTTTTTTCAGATTACTATTGCGAGAAGGCATAGCTGGGAGACAAAGCAGCAGAAAGTTGGTTGGGCAGTGTTAGGCAGATTTCATACTGAAATCAATGGGATCTCAAGGAGGACAAATGAAAGATAGGGCATAATTGATGGTGACAAAATCCCAGGCTTGAAAATATCCGTCAAGTACCTAGCGGATCTCGTTTTGTTAAGTACTCATAAGTTGAAATATGAAAATGTAACACATGAAGTGAATGATGAGTATTCATGGAAAAGACAAAATGGTGATATTAGATGGTTTTGAGGAGCCCAAAGGTCACATGGCTGGGGCAGCCCAAGGGGTTGGCTAATTTGGTTTAAATATAGGAAAGTTAGAGTTTACAGGGGCTTTTTCCCTAGAAAAACTTGTGAACTATTGTTTGTAAGAGGAACTACTTTGTTTTACAATAAAAAATTGCAAATTTTGCCTGTTGGAGAAGGTGTTGTATGGAATGTTCAAATGTTATGCTCTGGACTTGTTGAAGAGGAACTATTTCGTTTTCAGCTTTATGTTCATTAACTGTGAGATCATTCTAACTCTTAGGACCTATGTTCTTGTATGAATGATTTCTGGTTCATTTTATGAAAATTACCACCATGAGCAATGAATGTTGTTCATAAGCAATTGGCTATCTGGTTGGCTAAATATATTTAATTGTTCATGTGTTTTAGAAGGAGTATTAGCTATCTGAAATTTCTCTTTATAATGCATGTACAAGATACATTACTCATTAATAAGTGACAATCTTTCTCCCTAGGGATAGGTAGGTAGTTAGATTTAAATTTTTGTTGTATGTGATTTAGATGCATGCGAGTTTAAGATGAGAGGTAAGAACCTGCGGATCACATTGTGAATACTCCTTGCATTATATATTAATCTTCATGTTAAATAGGCACTTGCATATCATATTAAAAGTAAAATATACAAAAAAATATACACGGTGGACCGGGCCGCAACCGGTAAAACCCCTAATTTTTGTCACTTGACCTACGGTAGTCGGACCGCAAATCAGACGGATTCCCTACACCAAACAGTCACAGGCTAGTTGGGAATGTTGACTAGGGAGAATCCCTTGCTGTTGTTTCCTACGAATTTCCAGGCCTCAACAGTTTCTAGCACTAGAAGGAGGGCCGCCAGTGCATGGCTGGCCTAGGAAACCCGTTTTCCTGAGATCATTCCACCGGTAACAGTTCAGTAGGTAGTTTGTTTTCCAATCCAATTCTTGAAGAGGGGTGTAGAGAACATTTGTATTCTGTCGATAATGAAGTTGTTAATTATCTGAGAAGACACACTAGGGAATACATGAAGAAGATTGGAGGATTTCCGATTATCCCTGAATTGCCCATAAGAGAATATAAAAGGAAATATCGTCCTATATTGGAAGACTCAGTGCTGGTTGGAGATTTGGAAGAACTTGTAGAAACAGCCTTACTGGAAGTCATACATCCTTTGAATCAAGTAGGCCCAGATACTCCTCACAGTTCTCCTATTTATACTCCTATTCTTTCACCACCTCACGCTCCACCCAGACTCATGGCAGGCGTAAACCCAAATAAACCACCCAACCCATCGAATCCACCATCTTCTTGGAAATCTAGATCACCTTTAAACATAACACCTCCTTTGCATGATTTACCTCAATCGTTTGAAAAGATGCTTCCCAAATTTGACCCAAATGAGAAGATGCTAGTAGATGACCACTTGCAAAGTTTCTATTTGGAAATAGAAGGATTAAGGGCTGGGGAATATGAGGATGTTGTTTATAGACTTTTCCCACACACCCTTAAAGGAGCAGCAGCATCGTGGTAATTTGGTTTTCCTGCAAATTCTATCCTTGATTGGGATACCTTCGAGATGATTTTTAGAAGTAAGTATGCAACCCAAAAAAATCATGCAGCTCTCATGAAAGGACTATGCACCTTAAAGAAAGAAAGAAAGGAGAAGGTGCATAGTTTCACCCAAAGATTTGCATCCTATCTTAAGAATTTTTCTGAAGCTAACAAACCTTCGAATAAAGTCCCGATTGAATATTATACCTCAGCTCTAGGACCCGAGTTGGCCATGTTTGCCAAAATGAAGTCCAAGCCTATGCTAGCAGAGACCTATGAGGAGGCGGAGAGAGTATAGGCTTAAAGGGAAAGTATCGAAGATTATCCCGAATGGTCAGGAGAAAATAATGTGGGGAGGAAATATTTGTTGTTTACCAAGCCTAAGGAAGAGCAGTCACTAGATTTTGAAGGAATGGAAAAAATGATGCAGAAGATTTTTAATAGAATCATAGACTTGGAAAAGGAAAAGGAAGCCCAAAAGTTCTACAAGCCTTATTACAAGAAAAGAGAAGATAAAAATCAATCCCAACCCCCTCCGCACAATCCTACATCTATGAATTTAATAGAGGTAGGAATGGACAATTTTTGCACTTTCCACCAACAACCCCACTCTGAAAAGAATTGTCCTCAATGGATAAACTTAATTACGTTGGTTATGAATCAGCTGTTGTATTCTAAATTGACAAAAAATGAAGATGAGGAAAGGAAATATCGCAATACATCAACGAAAGAACAAGAGGATGAGACCATGGTTTTATGGGTCTGTGTTTCGTTGTTTGACGCCGAGGAGGAAAAGGTTTTGAGAAACGAGGGAATCCTAGAAACAAATGTAACAACAAGAAGCCAAGGGTTGGATAAAGAAAATAGTCTCATGCTCCCAAAGATTAAAAGAATTCAAAGGAATGTTAAGAAATTTCAAAATAGCTCCTCAGCTAATAACATTTCAGAATTTACCATCACTAGTCCAGGTCCTAGAAAGACTAACATGTTTGCCAAGCCCAATGAAGAAGAAATAAATAATGGTAAATCAAATCCCACCGAACCTAAGATGGATTATGACATTGTGGAAGATATAAAGAAGGTAAGGGCGAATATCTCATTATTTGAAATGTGCAAGGTGCCGCAATAGAAAGAATGTTAAATTTTCATATGCTAATTTAGATCATTAGTATTTCATTTCGATTTCATAACAAAAGCATATAAACAGGATCACTGAAAGATAGACAAGCACAACCATACAAAAGGAGAACACAAATATTTATCCTGGGAAAACCCTAAAGGGAAAAACCCAGCAAAAGCTTCCTAAATATAGATGCCCCAAAAGATAAAAGATAAAACCAACAAGGAGATCAAAGCCTGATCCTCCTCCTTCTCCAGCTACTTCTATTCTCCACTAATGCACTACACAAGTGAGAGTGTGTGTGTCTCAAATGAGGAGCACCACACCTCTATTTATATTCATCCGTTCACTTGAATTAACTCATCCGAAATGTAGGCTCGAGTTAATAATGTAGGCTCGAGTTACACATGTAGGCTCAAGTAACCACACTGGGGTGCTAATGACCCACCTTTACAAATAGAGGGGACAAACTCATGACTCTTATTATTTATTCTGATTAGAAGCATCGAGGTACAAGATAATACAAGTGGTTCTCCCGGTAGGACCATCGGGGACCACAAAAGATACATATAGAATATTCTTTGAAGTTACAATATTTCAACACTCCCCCTTAACGAGAAGGGTATTCTACAACAACATCAACAACAACAATAGTAGGAGAGGACATCATCAACATCATCAAGGTAACATATCTATAAATCATTGGAATCTTTTCAACATCATATAGTCTTCGTCTTCAATATTTGACGACAACAAATCTTTAATCAACATCAGCATCTTTTGACCTTTTGATCAGCAACATCTTCAACACTTTGATATTTCGATCAACAACATCTTCAGCACTTAGACCTTTCGATCAGCAGCAACATCTTCGGCACTTTGACATTTCGATCAGCAACATTTTCAGCAACATCTTCAACACTTTGACCTTTCGATCAGTAGCAACATCTTCAGCACTTTGACCTTTCGATCATCACCAATATCTTCAGCATTTTGATCAGCAATATCTTCAGCACTTTGATCTTTCGATCAACAAAGACATCTTCAACATTTTGACCTTTCGATCAGCAACATCATCACATTCTGATTAGTAACATCGTGATCAGCACCATCATCATACTTCAACTCTCGAATAGAATCATCATCATCATATTCTGATCTTTTGATCAGTATGTCATCATCATCACATACTGATCATCATTATCATCACACTTTGATCTTTCGATCAGTACATCATCATCATCATACTCTTGATCATTTGATCATTACATCATCATCATCATACTCTTGATCGTTCGATCAATACATCATCATCATACTCTGATATTTTGATCAGTACATCATCATCATCATAAAAACATCATCATCATGAAAACATCAACATCATCAAAACATCATTATGATCAAAACATTCAACATCATCAAAACATCAAAATATCATCATCATCACACTCTGATCTTTCGATTAGTACATCATCATCATCATAAAATCATTATCATCAAAACATCAACATCATCAAAACATCAACATCATCATCATCAAAACATCAACATGATCCTTCCTTTCGGAATTACGGGATCAACATGTCTGTGGTACTCATACGATCCTTCCTGTCAGAATTACGAGATTTAGGTCTTTATGGAGTTACTAACGATCCTTCCTTTCAGAATTACGGGATCAACACATTTGTGGAGCTCAGACGATCCTTCCTTTCGGAATTACGGGATCAAGTCTTTACGGAGCTACTAACGATCCTTTCTTTTGGAATTACGGGATTTAGGTCTTTACGGAGTTGCTAACGATCCTTCCTTTTGGAATTACGGGATCAACACATTTGTGGAACTCAGACAATCCTTCCTATTGGAATTATGGGATCGACACATCTATGGAACTCAAACAATCCTTCCTATTGGAATTACCGGATCAAGTCTTTACGGAGCTACCAATGATCATTCCTTTCAGAATTGCGGGATTTAGGTCTTTATGGAGTTACTAACGATCCTTCCTTTTGGAATTATAGGATCAACACATCTGTGGAACTCATACAATCCTTCCTATTGGAATTACGGGATCAATTCAATGATCCTTCCTTTCGGAATTATGGGATTTAGGTCTTTACGGAGTTACTAATGATCCTTCCTTTCGGAATTATGGGATTTAGGTCTTTACGGAGTTACTAATGATCCTTCCTTTCGGAATTACGAGATCAACACATATGTGGAACTCAAACAATCCTTCCTCTAAGAATTACGGGATCAACACACGTTCTTGAGTACCGAATTCACTGGATCTGTTTGTGCCAGAAATTGTTTCCAAGGCCAAAGAAACAAGCCAACACAATCTCAAATAAAACTCAATAAAACAAACTAGGTTTAGGGTTTTTGATGTATTTTCTTGGTTATAAACTTTGGGGAAGGACAGGGAATACACTCATGAGCAAATTAATAACTGAATCATAAACAAAAGAAGACAAAGATGCATAATATATTCAACAAGATCCAACAGAACACAGTATTGAAGTTCATTCATAAAAGACAAGCATCACTAGCATATAAACATAAACCAGTAATGAGTATATCAATTAAGCAACTAAACAAGCTGAACAATGAATCCAACATAGAAACTGAAGGGTTAAAAGTGTCATATATCTCATAGTTTCATCATCAAATGCATAAAATATTTTTGATACTTAACTCATGAACAAGTCTGCAGACCTCCTGAATCTATCCCAAACATCGAACCCTCTCAATGTCTTTCTAACCTCTCTAAATACTATTCTTTACAAAATCAGTTAGGGATCTAACCCTAACTGCCTCAACTAATTCGATGGGATAAAGTGAAATTTACAATATTACAAAATATGCTATTTTCTAAAAATAGCAAACAACTAACTAACATATTCCTCAAAAAGAGATAACAAAAAACTAAATCAATAGCTAACTCATAGGTCCTTAGCTGCCTCCGCTAGCAGAGCAATGCCATCTAATGCTTTAGCTTTCTTCTTAGCTTGCCTCTGCTCCTGCTCCATGTCAGTTATCTTCTTGGTGAGCTCCTCATTTCTCTGCTGCAAGTCTTTGACTGTCTTCTCCAACTCTGTACAGTGCAATTCAGTGGTTCCTTTTCTCTTTAGAACCTCTTTAGATACTACTGTAAGATCCTGACAATGGTCATTGACATCTTGAAGATCTTTTCTAAGCCTTCTGTTAGCCATCATCATCCCCTCATTGATCTCTTGCATATAGTTCATTTGCTGTTTGTACTGCTTAATGATTTTCTACAAGTTTTCTTTATCTGAATCAACTGACCTTCCTGTCATGATCTCTTGCTCATAACTGGCCATCTCAAGTATGTCAAACCTCTTAAAAATGTCTGCATCCTTGTTTAATAGGTCTGTGGAAACAACAGGAATACTAGGGTCTTTCAAAATACCTGCTCATCTTCATCTTCCCATTCTTGATCTTCAACAGTAGGTATTTCAGCCTTTTCTTTCTGCTGTTGCTTTAAAAGTTCATTTCTTATTTCAAGAAATATGGAAAACAATTCAGACTCGGGCTGCCTTAACTCCTTTACTGACTGTGATGATCCTTTTACTTTTGTAGGATGAGAAGAGGAAGCTTTGGAAACAATTTTTTTCTTGCTTTTAATGTTTAGTTTACCAATTTCTGGCTCTTCATTTGAGGAAGTATCATTCAAGACAGTCTCTTGCTTGGAATTCAATTTAGGATTGAGCAGCTTCTTCATATTCCATCTTAGCTTATTTGTTGGCCTGGTTTTAGGCCTCCAATATGGGGCTATCACTTCAATCCTTTCCTTCTTCTTATTAGGTTTGACTGTTTTGATTTCTGAAGTGGAGAATGCTCTGCAGGTTTCAGCCCTATCTTTAGTTTTAGTAATAGGCTGATCTTCTTCTAGCAAATATCCCTCATCATCTGAGAGAAATGTGAGTGGACTTCTCTGCTGGGTCTGAAACTCCTCCTTAGGTGCAGCAACCTCTTCTGTAACTACAGCTTTAACTTCCTTGGAAATCTCTGCTGGTATCAACTGCTGCCTTGGCTGCAATTTCTCTTCTGAAAACAATGAATACTTTCCTGTAATACCAGCTGAAAACACTTTGGGTTTACTGTCAACCTCCACATGCTCTGCTGCCTTCTCAACTTTGACATCTTCCTTGTCTTCAAGTTTAGCTTTCTAACCTAATTTTCTCATCAGTACCTTCCCTTTGTCTACTTGTTTTTTAGGTTGATGATCCTCCTGTTTTATTTGAAAGCTAGACCAAAAGATGAAAAAATCCCAGGTCTTTCCTTCATGCTGCAAAATAGTGCTAATAATCAACTTAATGAGCCCACGATGAAAGATGGACTGAGAAGAATGGTCCATATGCCCTTTGACCCTGTTAGACATTTTCTGCAAGCTTTTGAATAAGAAGAATGGGAGGCGCATCTTGGACACCCCCACCATATGTTGCAGAAATATGAAGTGGTACTTAAATACATAAGCATACCTGCCCTCGCAAGTAATATAACTCTGCAAAATTCTAATTGGTTCAACCCATTCCTTTCTAAAATTTTGAATAAGGATGCCTTTACTCCAGTCTGGGGTGACATTTGGTAATAGATATCTTTGAGGATCAAAGGTAAAGGGTAGTTTCTTAAACCATAGTTCACCTTCATTCTTAATCCCTGTAGCTTCTGCAACCAACTCTACTGTCAATCTGAACTTCAAAGTATCAAACACCACCATGTCATCCTTGTAACCTTGTGCAAACCTACAGGAAACTTCAGCATTGTAACCATCTATTTTCTTAAAGAAGTCTAGCCAGCCAGCCTGTTGGAAAAGTTCAACACACCCATGGAGTTTTTCAATCCAACCTATATCAGTAGGTTCAGCTCTGTTCACCTTACCACTCTT
The DNA here is from genome assembly GCA_001517045.1 of Pseudotsuga menziesii. NCBI lineage: Eukaryota > Viridiplantae > Streptophyta > Pinopsida > Pinales > Pinaceae > Pseudotsuga > Pseudotsuga menziesii. Next base: position 158,405 of record LPNX010359001.1, on the reverse strand, counting down.
ACCACTCTTACCCATTTGTCTTCAAAAACTGGAAACTGTATGACTTTAGGGATCAATAGATGATCTAGAAACTGATTTTCTATCTCTCGAGCCTCTTAAGTTTCAATGAACAACTCCCTACAACTTTCTTGACTGATCCATTTGTTTTTAAAAGAAAAATAAATCTCCCCACCAGGTGGAATGATTTAGATCACTGAGGATTCAACGTTCTTCATTAAGCCTGTGAGTGAAATTTAACCATCAATGAGACTGTCATGAAAACAACTAACCATTGACCATATCCAAAATGCATAATAAACCACATTGTCTGAATGCTTTAGGTCATAAGCTGCTCAAAACTCCTCATTGCATTGTTAAGGAAACTAGGTATCATGCACATTATTCATTCAAATATGAGACTCTCCTCGAACTGTAAAAAGGGAACCTTGCGTTGAAAAGACAAGGATGACAACCTCATACTCTGTTCATTTTCTGTTTCAATATTGACTTCAAAACCAAATTGATCAGCCTTTTATCATGAAGTAAAAACTAGGTCTTCAAGCTATATAGGTCTTCATACTGTCTCAAATGTCCAATTCCTTCATCACACGTTGCACCAGTAGCAGTCTTAAGTTTGAACATCGTAACATGCACAGTTTTTATCTCACCGAACCTTCAAACTTTGACAGGATCATATTCACATGAAAAACTGATATTTTTTAATATTCGCTCACCCACACTTCTAATATTCCTTTCTCCTCAACAGGGATGTTGATAAGAGCATATATTAATGTTTGGTTTAAAATTTTTTGCTAAAACGGGCTTCACCAGAAAAACCCCAAATTAACAGACATTTCTGGGTGACCACTGAATACCTTTTTAATATTCCACTATAGTTGCTTTAAACCAGTCTTCGTGCTATTTAATGGCTGAACAGGTGTCTTCATGTGCTTTATTTGATTACAGGTGTCGGAATAAAGAAGCCCTAATCTCCGGGTGACCTCCAAAAACCTCAACCGAGCTTTGAAACATCATTTCCGAGCTTTTGCCCTAGAACACCGGTGCACTATAAGTTTTCAACTTCAAAATAGAGATAGGGAATAACTGTCTTCTCATCAAAGTCAGTTTAAACAGCTATCTGTCATGAGGAGTTGCAATATAACAGATGATGACCATGATCTTCCTTCACATCATAAAACCACATGCTCTCATGATGATTCTTGAGACAGCACGTAGCAAACTCCTCAAAACATGTGATTAGTCACTCACCGCTTGACATCATGCCAAAATTTTGCTAAAAAACCGGAAAATTTGTCAATCGCAATATTCTTGTAGCGCGCCTTTGTTAATTTCAGGCTCCAGCACTACAAGAATAACTTTTAACACTATTTTGACGTTGTTTTACAATTTTTTGCTCTTTTGAATGCAGTTTAAAAGCTGTTTGAATGATGAGTAGGCTTATAATGTGACTTATGAGTCCACTATGCAATATGATGACCTTTAAACACCTTTCAGTAATCTAAGGGATCAAAAATAAAATGAAAAATATAAAGGCAAAAGCTCAAAATTTGTCTTGAAAACCGAAAATGTCCTAATAGAAGCAAAAAACCAAACTAAAACAAAGGGGTAACTTGAAAAAAATGCAAATCAAACACAAAATTTAAAGAAACAAGTTACTGACTTAACATCTGGCTCCAGCTGCAGGATGAAGTCCTCCCTGTGAGGCTTCAAGAACCTGTAGACCAGTGCCTTCTGTCTGTTATCTTATCTACCTGTCTGCAAAACTTCCATTGGGCTATGGAGTCTTATTATGCTTCACTCACACCGGTATGTACAATGAAAAGTGAAAATGCTCTTATAAACTGTAGAAATGCTTGAGGAATCGCCCGTTAACCGGGCTGGACAACTCCTCACCTTCCAATGACTGCAAGATAAAAGTATTATTTTCCAAAACCTTTGACAGCAAGAAAGGGATAAACCAAAGATTGTCAAACTTACCATGTTTACCCTTTTGCTCCTTTCTTGCATCCCACCTTAGAACCATATCAGCAACTGAAAAAGTATTTTCTTTGCTGTTTCTGTCAAATCTGCTTTTGATCTTGGCTCTGTACAACTGTGCCTTTTCATCCACCTTTTCCATGTTTTGCTGTAACTCTGTCATCTCAAAAATTCTTCTCTACATATCATCTGGCTCCTCTTGAGCATTCTGGAGAAATTTCATCACTGGGATCCCCAAATGAACAGGGAAAACTGCCTCTGTACCATATACTAACTGATAGGGAGAAGTTCCAATTGCTTGTTTCACTATGATCCTATCAGCCCACAATGCATATTTCAGCATTGAATCCCATGATCTTTTGTTATGCTTTAGCAACTTGTTAATGCTCTGAATGATGTTCTTATTAGAGGATTCAGCCAAACCATTACCCTGGGGGTAATAAGGACTGGAGTGCTTCAGCAAAATACCGTTCTTTTCACAAAATGCTATCATTGCTTTAGACTTGAAAGCCTTAGCATTATCTGTCACTAACTTCTGAGGGCAGCCAAACCTGCTCAGGATATTTTCCTCAATGAAATCCATGATTACCCTGTCTATGGCATTCCTTGTAGGAATGGCTTCCACCCATTTAGTGAAAAAATCTATTGCTGTCAAAATCCAGTGATGTTGTCCTGAAGATGCTGGATTTATTTCTCCAATAAAATCCAGACCCCATTGCTGGAAAGGAGCATTGACTGCAATGGGTTTTAGAGGCAAAGACAACAATTTCTGTTTACCAGCAAATTTCTGACAAGGGATGCAGGCTCTTACCTGCTGATAAACATCCGCAAACAAGGTGGGCTGATAGTATCCAGCTCTCAAAATTCTGTATGCTGTTGTCTTCCAGTATTTGTGCCCTCCACAAGCACCCTCATGAGAGTCAGAAATCACTCCTTCAATCTCAGATTTGTCCAAACATCTGAGCAGAATACCACCTGGGTCCTTCCAGAATAGTTGTTCTTCCATCAAACAGTACTTAGTAGCTTTAAGCCTTAAATATCTAGCAGCCTTCCTATCCAAATGCTCAGGACATTGTAAAAACAACAAAAAATACACTATGTCTGCATACCAGGTAGATGCTGAGTAAAAATCCATGATCTTCTCTTTTTTCAATGCTGCTTGATCTTCTTCTTGAGTTATTTCTTCAGCCATAACATATAATCCCAGAGCCTGACAGTTTGATTCAGCCAGCAGCTTGGCTAAACCCTGTCCCTTAACAAGCTTAGTAGGTCTGATCTCCACATCATACTCCATAATCTTTGCAATCCATTTGCCTCTCTTCCCTTCACTATCAGGATATGTTAAGACATCTTTCACAGTAGCATTTGGAACAAATGAAATGACTTTTGAATGCAAGACATAAATTCTGAAAAATTTCAAAGCCTTTACCAGAGCATAAGCCTGTTTCTCCAATATACTGTACTTCAGCTCAGAATCTCTGAGAATTTTACTGAAAAAGGCAATAGGCTATTCCAATCCTTCTTTATTCTTCTGAAGTAAGACAGCTGCAATTGTGTCTTTTGATGCAAATGAGAAAGTAAGAAATTCTTTAGTAAAATCAGGACTTACCAATACAGGCGCTTCAGTAAGAGCTACTTTGATTTTCTCAAATGCAGCCTTTGCCTCAGAAGTCCACCTGACTTCTTGATCCTTCTTAAGCATGGCTGTGATCTGTTTAATGGTTTCAGCAAAGTTGGGAATAAACCACCACAGAAAATTGATTTTGCCAATGAATGATTGAACATCCTTTTTACTCCTAGGTAAACTGATTTTCAGTATAGCTTTCACTCTTTCCGGATTTATTCTGATGCCATCAGCAAACACCAAGTGGCCAAGTAGTTTACCTTCTTGCATAGCAAAATGTGACTTCTTTGGATTTTGAGAAAGGCCAAATTTTCTACATTTTAGGAAGGTCTGCCTCAAATGCTTCAAATGCTCATCATCTGACTGCGAGAAAACAGTAATATCATCCAAATAAATAACCACAAACTTATCTTTTTCTCCCACAAAGGAAATATCCATTGCTCTCTGAAAGGTTGCTCCAGCATTCATCAAGCCAAAATGCATCTTGTCATACATGAATGTCCCCCAGGGAGTTGTAAAGGCTGTCTTCTCCTTATCATTAGGGTGCACTGCAATATGATTGTACCCTGAGAAACCATCCACCATAGAGATCCTTTGTGCTCCAACCACTTGCAGCAATACCTGTTCAATATTAGGAAGAGGATAGTTGTCTTTTAAAGAAGATCTATTCAGGTTTCTGAAATCAACACATAATCTGATCTCTCCATTCTTTTTTCTGACAGGGACCAAATTAGCCACCCAGGAAGAATACCTGAGAGGAACTATTATCTTTGCATCCAACAACTTTTTCACTTCTTTTTCAATTACAGGAAACAAAGCTGGATTGATCCTTCTTAGTTTCTGACGAAATGGTTTAACATTTGGTTTTAAGGGGACCTTGTGTTGTATGATTCCTGTATCATATGTTCTTAGTTCCTCATAAGACCATGCAAAAACATCTACATACTTTTTTAACAGCTTGATATACCTGCTTCTTTGTTCAGCTGTCAATGATTTAGAAATTTTGACCATTCTAGGGTGTTCAGCTAAACCAATATTATAGTCTATCACATTCTCTTCTGAAGATTGAACCACGGGATTTGAAGGTGTATCATATTTTGTAAATATTCTTTCCAGAGGTACCAAACCTTTGGGAATAAAGTTACTCTTCAATTCAATGATCTTATGACCTGCTATCTCTTCTGCAGCAATTTCATCCAGCTGTTCTTCTTCATCATCCTCATCCTGATCAATTAACGAATTTGAAAACTCATCTGTAAGTTCAATGAACCTTTTAATCTCAGTATCATCTTCAAACACTCTCCACTGTTTTACATTATCAGGTACAGAAGGTCTGTACCTTATTTCAATTGGATATTTCAACTGATTGGTTTTAGGGATTCTGAAGTGTGTGGTAGCTAAAGCCAATGAATTTGCTGTCTGATTATAATCCCTTGGAATGTAAGTAATATTAAAAGCTACAAAATAGTTTTCAAGCATGTCCCATACCTCATTTCGATAAATCTTCAACAAACCCTGCTTCACTTGATAGTTTCTCTTAACCTGCTGAACAACTAGTTCGGAGTCGCCAAATGCAGCAATCTACTGAATGCCTAAATCTTTTGCAGCTTTTAATCCCAGTATAAAATCCTCATACTCAGCAGTATTGTTTGTAGTAACAAATTCCAACTTGTACATGAGCCTCATTGTTTCACCTCCAGGAGATTTGAGAAGAACTCCAACTCCAGCACCCTCTTTACATGAGGATCCATCAAAATACAATTTCCACAGTGCATCTTCTTCCTGTCTGCTGTGTTTTGTTGGCTGTTCCTTTTCCACTTGTAACAGACCAGCAGAATTATCCTCATCATTGAAATGTAGCATGCATGTACCAAGGTCTCTATCAACAGAGTATAGTGGGTGATTTGTGGGATTTTTATCATCTATCACTATGTAAGCAAACTGCAGCTCTCTGTACAACCTTCTATTTTCTCCACCAAACATAGGAATGGTAGCATATGAAAGGTCCATTTGTAAGGTGCCTCCAACCTTCTTTTCCCATGACCTAGATAGACGTAAACCAAACTTCGGTGTTATGTCAACTACCACAACATCCATTATCACACTTTTCATGGGCAACTGAGCTAGGATGACAACCATGTCCTTTATTACTCCAAGGCACTTCACTTCTCGGTAATCAAAGGAATATAGGTCATGGTAAGGTTTAGTGATACTCAGGCCCAAAGCTTCCATAACAGCCTTTGGCATCAAATTGTGGGATTCTCCTGAATCTAAAAGGCAATTGTGAATCATTTGCTCATGGACTGTCAAGGTGACATAGAAAGGAGGTGAAGCACCAGCCTCATTTTTCAGTTTTTTCAGCTAGGGCCGATCCAATAAAGATTCTAGGGTTTTCTTCCTGCAGATTGACTATGTCTGAAATAGGCTGATTATTTGCTGAATTCATCACTTTCAAGACTGTTTGTTTATATGAAGGATTCTTTATTAACTCAGTTAAAGGTACAGGAATCTTTAACTTCCCTAATTCATTCTCCAAACTGAAATTCTGAACAAATTTGTTTACCTCTTCCACCTCTAAAGTCTTCCTTGATTTTTTTGCAACTTGTCTTTTTTCTGGCACAGGATCAGCTGTTTGTTTATCAGGAACAGTGGCAGTAGGAACAACAACTTTCTTCTTTGGGGCTTGTACCACTTGCTTTGGGCCTGATCTAAAATTTATAGTCTTCTTAAGTCCATTATGATGTACAACAACAGTTACAGCAGTCTTTTCCAAATCCAAGTCATCCTCAGCTTCAAACATGTCAGCATCATAATATTCTGCATTCAGAAATTCTTCCTCGGTAACAAAACCTCCAAAGAATCCTTCTCCAAAATGATTCATATCTTGACCAGTCTCAGTCTCTTCAAAAAGCAGCTGTTCATCAACTTCTTCTTCATCAGCTACATTGTTCTGAAGAGGTGGGGGCACTCTTTGATCTTCATTTTCTCTCCTTTCTCGTTGGATATCATTGTTCCTGCACTCTCTTGGTATGAATCTAGGAGCAAATTGATTTCTGAACTGATTCTGGTTATTTGGATTTCGTTCAGCTTCTGGAGCAGGTTTGCCAGAATTCTTTTCAAGATCTAATTTATTCAATTTTGCAGTGAGAATCTTTACCAACTTGGCCATTTCATCAATCTTGCTTTCAGTAGTATGAGGAGCAGAACTTCCTGAAGCTGCTTTCTTCTTTCCTTTTTTATCATAAAGCTGCTGGGATGTTTCTTTCTTAAGTCTGTTTGAAGCCAATAGATTGGATTCTACCTCCAATGCTGCATCTTGCATGTTCAGCAAGGTGATAGGTCTCCTTTCTCTCAATAATAAAGAAAATTTGTGATCAAAGGCATTTGCATAGGTAATTTTAGCTGATGTTTCAGTAGGCTTAATTTCTGCTAGAATCCTACTATACATTTTGTTAAACCTTTTGGAAAAATATGCAACAGTCTCCTCTTTTTTTCTTCTGAGAGCTCCAAACTCAGTTATATAGTAGGTGTGATCTTTTGTGTCTCCCCATTGCCTCATGAAGAGATCCCAGAGATCTTCAATTATAGTGATTGAGTTGGCAGGCAACTCTCTGAACCATTTCCTTACATCCCCATCAAGGCTCTGAACGAATACCCTCATCCATACATCTTTGACCTCAATGTTTTGATTGTCAGCATAACTTAGGAAAGCCTCCCAATGTTCTTCAGCAGTGGTTTCCCCCTGTCCATTGAACCTAGGCATATACTTCTGGTAATCACCTCTAGGAAATGCATGTAAAGGCTGAGGTAAGACTAATGGTGCATACCTGGCTGCAACCATCCGGTCCATCATATCTATGGGAGGGTTTTGGGCTACCATTTTTGGAGTGACTGGTTTTGAAGATGAGGAGGCTTGGCTAGAAATTGACTGAAAAGAACTTTTACCTAATTTGAGTTGAAAAAGAGGTATTTTACCAGGAGAGGCAGCTTTGGATTTTCTAAAGGATTGAGGATTTGTAAAGATTTGAAAAGAGCTATCAGGTATAATAGGCTTGATCCAAGGTGAGGTTTCAGCTGAATGTATTGAATCACCCAACTGGTCAGGGTCATAGAGGGCTGGTAAAGATTGAGACCTTCTGAGTTTTCTTATTGTTTTCAATATTTGTTCAGGGTCTGAAACCCCTAAATGTAATGGTGAAGTAGGTCTGCTCCTGGTGCCCACTCCTCTAGAAGCCACTCTGACACATTTTGGTTAAAATAGCCTTAAAGATGTGCTGGTTTAAGTTCACCTTTTAAAATCAGTAAAACTGATAAGTATCCCAAGGAAGATATGTCTTCAACTTCATCCCCGGCAACGGCGCCAAAGATGTTTGTGCCAGAAATTGTTTCCAAGGCCAAAGAAACAAGCCAACACAATCTCAAATAAAACTCAATAAAGCAAACTAGGATTAGGGTTTCTGATGTATTTTCTTGGTTATAAAATTTGGGGAAGGACAGGGAATACACTCATGAGAAAATTAATAACTGAATCATAAACAAAAGAAGACAAAGATGCATAATATATTCAACAAGATCCAACAGAACACAGTATTGAAGTTCATTCATAAAAGACAAGCATCACCAGCATATAAACATAAACCAGTAATAAGTATATCAATTAAGCAACTAAACAAGCTGAACAATGAAGCCAACACAGAAACTGAAGGGTTAAAAGTGTCATATATCTCATAGTTTCATCATCAAATGCATACAAGAGTTTTGATACTTAACTCATGAACAAGTCTGCAGACCTCCTGAAGCTATCCCAAAAATTGAACCCTCTCAATGTCTTTCTAACCTCTCTAAATACTGTTCTTTACAAAATCAGTTAGGGATCTAACCCTAACTGCCTCAACTAATTCGATGGGATAAAGTGAAATTTACAATATTACACAATATGCTATTTTCTAAAAATAGTAAACAACTAACTAACATATTCCTCAAAAAGAGATAACAAAAAACTAAATCAACAGCTAACTCATAGGTCCTTAGCTGCCTCCACTAGCAAAGCAATGCCATCTAATGCTTGAGCTTTCTTCTTATATCGCCTCTGCTCTTGCTCCATGTCAGTTATCTTCTTGGTGAGCTCCTCATTTCTCTGCTGCAAGTCTTTGACTGTCTTCTCCAACTCTGTACAGTGCAATTCAGTGGTTCCTTTTCTCTTTAGAACCTCTTTAGATACTGATGTAAGCTCCTGTCAATGGTCATTGACATCCTGAAGATATTTTCTAAGCCTTCTGTTAGCTATCATCAGCCCCTCATTGATCTCTTGCATATAGTTCATCTGTTGTTTGTACTGCTTAATGATTTTCTACAAGTTTTCTTTATCTAAATCAACTGACCTTCCTGTCATGATCTCTTGCTCATAACTGGCCATCTCAGGTATGTCAAACCTCTTAAAAATGTCTGCATCCTTGTTTAACAGGTCTGTGGAAACATCAGGAATACTAGGGTCTTTCAGAATACCTGCTTGCCTAAGTATAAGTTCACTATTCATCTTCCCATTCTTGATCTTCAACAGGAGGTATTTCATCCTTTTCTTTCTGCTGTTGCTTTAAAAGTTCATTTCTTATTTCAAGAAATATGGCAAACAATTAAAACTCGGGCTACCTTAACTCCTTTACTGACTGTGATGATCCTTTTAATTTTGTAGGATGAGAAGAGGAAGCTTTGGGAACTATTTTTTTCTTTCTTTTAATGTTTATTTTACCAATTTCTAGCTCTTCATTTGAGGAAGTATCATTCAAGATAGTCTCTTCCTTGGAATTCAATTTAGGATTGAGCAGCTTCTTCATATTCCATCTTAGCTTATTTGTTGTCCTAGTTTTAGGCCTCCAATATGGGGCTATCACTTCAATCCTTTCCTTCTTCTTATTAGGTTTGACTGTTTTGATTTCTGAAGAGGAGAATGCTCTACAGGTTTCAGCCCTATCTTCAGTTTTAGTAATAGGTTGATCTTCTTCTAGCAAATATCCCTCATCATCTGAGAGAATGGTGAGTGGACTTCTCTACTGGGTCTGAAACTCCTCCTTAGGTGCAGCAACCTCTTCTGTAACTGCAGCTTTAACTTCCTTGGAAATCTCTGCTGGTATCAACTGCTGCCTTGGCTGCAATTTCTCTTCTGAAAACAATGAATACTTGCCTGTAATACCAGCTGAAAACACTTTGGGTTTACTGTCAACCTCCACATGCTCTGCTACCTTCTCAACTTTGACATCTTCCTTGTCTTCAAGTTTAGCGTTCTGACCTAATTTTCTCATCAGTACCTTCCCTTTGTCTGCTTGTTTTTTAGGCTGCTGATCCTCCTGTTTGATTTGAAAGCCAGACCAAAAGATGAAAAAATCCTAGGTCTTTCCTTCATGCTGCAAAACAGTGCTAATAATCAACTTAATTAGCCCATGATGAAATATGGACTGAGAAGAATGGTCCATATGCCCTTTGACCTTGTTATAAATTTTCTGCAAGCTTTTGAATAAGAAGAATGGGAGGCTCATCTTGGACACTCCCACCATATGTTGCAGAAATCTGAAGTGGTACTTAAATACATAAGCATACCTGCCCTCGCAAGTAATATAACTCTGCAAAATTCTGATTGGTTCAACCCATTCCTTTCTAAAATTTTGAATAAGGATGCCTTTACTCCAGTCTTGGGTGACATTTGGTAATAGATATCTCTGAGGATCAAAGGTAAAGGGCAGTTTCTTAAACCATAGTTCACCTTCATTCTTAATCTCTGTAGCTTCTGCAACCAGCTCTACTGTCAATCTGAACTTCAAAGTATCAAACACCACCATGTCATCCTTGTAACCTTGTGCAAACCTACAGGAAACTTCAGCATTGCAACCATCTATTTTCTTAAAGAAGTCTAGCCAGCCAGCCTGTTGGAAAAGTTCAACACACCCAGGGAGTTTTTCAATCCAACCTATATCAGTAGGTTTAGCTCTGTTCACCTTACCACTCTTACCACTCTTACCCATTTGTCTTCAAAAACTGGAAGCTGTATGACATTAGGGTTGAATAGATGATCTAGTAACTGATTTTCTGCCTCTCGAGCCTCTTAAGTTTCAATGAACAACTCCCTACAACTTTCTTGACTCATCCATTTGTTTTTAAAAGCAAAATAAATCTCCCCACCAGGTGGAATTATTTAGATCACCAAGGATTCAACGTTCTTCATTAAGCCTATGAGTGAAATTTAACCATCAATGAGACTGTCATGAAAACAACTAACCACTGACCATCTCCAAAATGCATAATAAACCACAGTGTCTGAATGCTTTAGGTCATAAGCTGCTCAAAACTCCTCATTGCATTGTTAAGGAAACTAGGTATCATGCACATTATTCATTCAAAACCACTTATACTATGAAACGAGAACTCGACACAGTTCTCGTTTTTCTCTCTCCTAATTTTAGTAGCTATTTTTACCCCCGTTTCAAAAATGGTTGATGCCATCACACATTTTCATTTTCAGACATTTTTTGGGGCCTTTGAATTATCTTTGTTGTAAAATATTTTTAATTTCTATTTTCAAGTGTGTTTTTTGAAATTTAACAAAATAACATACATTTTTAAGCAATTTATAATGAAAAACATATACATTTTATGATTTTTTCTATAAAATAAGACATTTTTTATGTACAAAATAAGGCATTTTTATTGACAAAATTGTAAATAATTCCAGAAAATTAAGACATTTAAAACCATTTTCAATGAATTTTCAGAGAATTTTTCTCTAAAAAGG
>LPNX010359001.1:80558-135446 GCA_001517045.1 Pseudotsuga menziesii | reverse complement strand
TATTAGAGAAATTTGTTTTTTCTTTAATATGCAATTTTCCAGAAAGTTGTAATTGATCTCTTCAAGAATTTTTCTTTTTTTCCAATTTAAGGTTGATTTTGAAGTTTTGTTAAACAACAATATGGGATGTTTAGTCCATGGCTCTATTTTTTACCCTAAAAAAAACGTGTATACTGGTATCAACACTTTTCTATTTGGGGGGTGTTTTTGGTGTTTTTTTTGGCAAAAATCATCGTTTTTATGGGTAGAGTTCTCGTTCATAGTATATAGTTCTCGTTTCATAGTATAAGTGGTTTCAAATATGAGACTCTCCTTGAACTGTAAAAATGGAACCTTGCGTTGAAAAGACAAGGATGACAACCTCATACTCTGTTCATTTTCTGTTTCAATCTTGACTTCAAAACCAAACTGATCAGCCTTTTATCATGCACTAAAAACTAGGTCTTCAGGCTATCTAGGTCTTCATGCTGTCTCAAATGTCCAATTCCTTCATCACATGTTGCACCAGTAGCAGTCTTAAGTTTTAACATCGTAACATGCATAGTTTTTATCTCACCGAACCTTCAAACTTTGACAGGATCATATTCACATGAAAAACTGATATTTTTCAATATTCGCTCACCCACACTTCTAATATTCCTTTCTCCTCAACAGGGATGTTGATAAGAGCATATATTAATGTTTGGTTTAAAAAAATTTGCTAAAACGGGCTTCACCAGAAAAACCCCAAATTAACAGACATTTCTAGGTGACCGCAGATTACCTTTTTAATGTTCCACTATAGTTTCTTTAAACCAGTCTTCGTGCTGTTTAATGGCTGAACAGGTGTCTTCATGTACTTGATTTGATTACAAGTGTCAGAATAAAGAAGCCCTAATCTCCGGGTGACCTCCAAAAACCTCAGCCGAGCTCTGAAACATCATTTCTAAGCTTTTTCCCTAGAACACCGGTGCACTATAAGTTTTCAACTTCAAAATAGAGATAGGGAATAACTGTCTTCTCATCAAAGTCGGTTTCAACAGCTATCTATCATGAGGAGCTGCAATATAACAGATGATGACCATGATCTTCCTTCACGTCATAAAACCACCTGCTCTCATGATGATTCTTGAGACAGCACGTAGCAAACTCCTCAAAACATGTGATTAGTCACTCATCGCTTGACATCACGCCAAAATTTTGCTAAAAAACCGAAAAAATTGTTAGTCGCGATATTCTTGTAGCGCGCTTGTTGGGACGCACACCCTAACGACCCTTAATATGGATAACTCCGTGAGTATGGACTCAAAATAGTCTTAGGGGTGTCGGGGTTGAGTCAAAGTCTTCTGTAATAAACCCATGGTTTAAGTCCAGGGTTTAGGGTTTGGGGTGCCCATGGTTTAAGACCATGGTTTTGTAAAAATGCGCAGGATAAATAAGGGCTTGTGTAAAGAAGAAAGGTTAGGTTTTATGATGTAAGAAAGATTAAGGAGAAGCTAAGGTTGATTTTGTAAGGAAAGGTTAAGTCCCAGCTGTGTGCGTGGATGACCTCTGCAGCTGTGCGCGCAGAGGGTTTTTGTAAAGAAGATTGAGGAAAGACTTGCAGCTGTGTGCGCAGGGGCCTGCTGTTGTGTGCGCGGCTTTTTAAGGATTGAAGGGATCTGCAGCTGAGTGCGCAGATCAAACTATGGTTTTGTAGCAAGTTGAATAGAACACAGTTTGTGGACGTAGCCCCTACACTGGGGGTGAACCACGTTATATCCGGTGTTGTGGTTTCTTGTGCTGTTTTGTTTCTGTTGTCTGTTATGCATTAATAACTGCATACATCTGATAAGTTAGATCACTGTTAATATTTAGCTTCGCTGTGAATTCCCTGTAGTGGGTTGAGCAAGTCACGACTGTTTATTTATCTGCGAAGTTGTATGTGAATGAATGGTAAAGCTTTATAATTATTGATTAATAAGGTTATTAAAGGATAAGGTACAGTAATCCCCCTCTCTACTTGCAGAAACCTGATTCTGCAGCACCCCCATAGTTGTTTTGGGTGAGACTGCAACCTGCGCGCAGGTTGTTGCCGAAAGGGCCAACACTGTGGGTCTTTTGTTGGTGCGACACTAAAGGATTAAACCCGGGTCTGCCCTATTGCCCAAAAAATTGGTTCCGTTGCCAGTTGAACTCAGTACCTGCTCAAGAGGGGTTTACATTGTACCTCAAGGGCTATGTTCTGGAGGCCCTCTGTGAAGGAAATCAGTGATTGGTTTGCTGAGATTTGTTTGAAATTTGCGCAGCAAAAGAACGCCAATCCACGGTGTAATGCAAGTGACTTTTTACAAAGGTATGTTTTTTGTGATGCTTATGAAATTTGATTTGGTAGTATCCACATAGAGTTGCACCAGTGGTTGTCTAGGTTAACAGAGAGAAGGACGAACTTCCAAGCTCGACGAGTTCCCGCGTGGACCCCTGCAAGGGTCAATCTTGTGCAACACGTGAACAACGAGGTATCCCACGCTGTTGATTTCTGGACGACGCAAACGTTGGAAGCCTTTGTGACGGAGTTTTCCCTTGACGCAAGTAGCTCATTCAGCGAAGCTGAACGACAGTTCTTCAAAGGGCCCCGCGGTAAGTTTTTGAATTTATTAAGCTTAAGGATTAAAATACTATTAGCCGAAAAGGGTATATTGCTGTTTGAATCGGACTATTAGTTTAGTCGTACTAACATATGTTTGCAAGTGACACTCCCTTCGACGAGCAAAGTGGGTTGCTGCAAAACAGAAAAAGGTATAAGAGAGATTTTGACCCCTCTTCCTTAGGTCTGGCTACCATGTCCACCCCTGTAAACCCTGAAGAGTCAGATTCCGAAGAAAACCCTTCGGTTGGAAACCCTCCAGTCACCCCGCAACGCCACTCCGCTACCCCCGAAATTCCATCGCAGTCTGAGAATCAACCAGGCCTGAGTATTTCAGCCACAGGCCAGTCTGACCCCGTAAATCCCCACCCATCGACGTCCTGTCCCCCTCCCAACCCCCCCAAAAACTTCATGGCCCACCTTGTTGATGACATTAAACTCCCCATCTTTAAAGGCACAGGATCAGAGGACCCAGAACAGTTCTGGTTTCTCTGCGAAGCAGTATGGAACGCGAAGAAAATTACAGATCCGGATGTGCGAGCCGCGCAGCTCATTACTTCCTTTCGAGACCGGGATCTAACATGGTTCATGAAATTTTCCAGCACTCAGAGCCCTACTTTAGGCGAGATCAAGGCGGCCATAATCAAAGAATTTAAGAAGCCTAAATCGGAGTCGCAGAGCATCACTGAACTCAAGGAGATTCAACAGTGATGCAGAGAATCAGTGTGGGACTTTGATCAGAGATTCAAAGTTCTACTGGACCAAGTCAGCTTTACCATTAGTCCTGTGTAGCACAAGGAATGGTTTATTGCAGCATTGTTACCACATATCAGAACTCCACTCATGCAACAGAGGTTGCTGACCAGCAAGAGGCTTTGGAAATCACAATGAAACTAGAGACTGCCCCTATCGGAGATGACTCTAGTATTGCTCAAATCCAAGCGCAGCTCGCCGCGATGGCCCTAGAACTTCGCGAGATGAAAAAGGGAAAACCTGATCGCGAAGAGGTTTGGTGTACGCAATGTCGGACCGAAGGTCACGACAAGGAACGGTGCCCTCTGGTAAACAAGTACTTGCAGATGGGTGCACTGAACCCCTTTCCACCACAAGTTCTCTATTGTGAGCTCTGCAGAATGACAGGTCAGCATCGACCCGAGAACTGTTACCTGCTATAAAGGTATGGACAGGGACCTAAGAACTCCTACTGTAATTTTTTCAAATCTATAGGTCATAATGAGGATGAGTGCCACACCTATGATGATTACCGGGTGCACATTGAAGGCCCAAGTAATGACAGCTATGGTCACCAGGGGGGTGCCTCTGGACGAGGTACTTTTGTAGGCCGTGGTGGCATGGTCGGGAGAGTCCGAAGCCAATTCGTGTGTCACAATTGTAACCAAGCTGGGCATTTGGCTTGTGACTGTCGGAACCCCACTACGACGTGTCAGTATTGCCGTGCAGTAGATCATGTGATTGAGCAGTGCCCCCAGTTGATAGCTAATATTCAGGCATGACAGACTACCCCTACTCAGAACCTCCAGATGATTTCTATGGAACCCCGCCCTGCTACGGCCATCAATGTCATTACAAGAAGTGGAGTTACGACACACATCCAAAATACGCCAAACCGACCTGCCGAAGCTCTAGTTCATAAGGCTCCTGAGAAAATACCTGCATTTGATATCATCAGAGAGAAAGAGACATTCATGGAGGCCAAGAAATACTTTTCTGGCCCTAGCCCACCCAGAGCGCCTGCGCAGCCTCAGTCGCCGCCCCGCGAAGCTTCGCTGGATAAAGTAAGTATCTTGTCTACCTTTTTACAAAGTTTCCTCAAACTTTTAAGAAATCAAGATGCTCTGAATGAGCTGCAGAACGTCATCGCTTCCTGCGAATCTCTACAAAGCTGTGGTCAGGACAAAACTGTTCATCGAGTCAGCAGGACCGGCAGGGAAATGCGATTGAATGCTCAGATAGGGGCATATGATATGACCGATGTTATTCTAGACTTAGGGTCCGATGTAAATGTTTTAACCAAACAAACCTGGGAACAAATGGGGAAACCTACCCTTGCCTGGTCCCCTATACAGTTGAGGCTAGCCAACTAGCAAAAGATTGTACCTTTAGGAAGATTCCTGGATCTCCAAATAGATATTGACGGAGTCAGCACCTTCGCGGACTTCGAAGTAATTGAGATCATTGATGACAGCAACCCTTACTCAGCCCTGTTAGGAATTGAATGGGCAATGGCAAATGCCGCAGTCATCAACCTAAAGAAGAGACAGATGGTCTTCGAAGGGAAAGACTTCAGGGTCATCCTACCCCTGGATCCTTCACAAGGGGAACGGTACACAGAACCACTCCGACATGAGGATCGAGCTGATGCGAAACCCATATCTACTATCACTGCGCAGGAAGAAGGTTATGAGGATCCTCTGGCCGCAGGGTGGGAGTCTGGTAGCTCCTGTATGACAGACTCTGAAGATGAATTAGCAAGCTAGCAACACCGATTATCTGAGCACCATAGGGGCAGCAATGTCTGCCCTACCAAGTCTCTCAAATGGGTCGACTCACAACCCAGAACTATACCTGTGTATGAGGGTTCGACAGATCCTGAACCATTTATTGTACAATTCTCGGATCAGATACCTGACCTACAGAAAATGGAGGCCCTGGAGTAAGCATTCAGAGCCACAGCAGTCAGATGGTGGACGAGCTATAAGAAGCAGATCCCTACCTAGGAAGCATGTCAGAGGCTCCTTCGCCTGAGGTTCTCAGACCAGTTGGCAAAGGTGCGAAGCAAGTTTGATGGAAAAACTTGCCCCCAGGACCACTTAAACAAATGCTATGAGGCATGGAAGTATGTACCTCAGGATGAGTGGGTACATAGATTTGTGCACACGCTGGGACCACTAGCGAAGAACTGGTACGTGGAGGCTGAACTTCGCCAAGATACTGTAAGTTGGGACTGTCTTGTTCATAGCTTTATCAATACTTTCTCTACTAATGATGTCTGTCCAGCCCTAGACGCAGCTATCAGGTTCATCCATACTAAGGTATTTAATGAACAAGTAGTGACAGAAAATCGCCCTGATTGGGCCACACAAGAAGCCCTCGCAGTCGAATGTTATAACTTCACAGTCGACGAGGAGGAGGACCCGCGCCGTCTTGATATCCCTGAATCAGAAGGATACTACGACGTGCATGGACCGGCAGTCGAAGTTCTCTAAGTGACGCAGCCCTTGAAGACACGCACCGTTAACATTGGATCCGATGTGCAGCCTAAGTTTGCCACCATTGGATACCATTGGGATGACGAGATGGTAAGCAAGGTAACTCAAATTCTCCACGAATACCAAGATCTTTTTCCGACAAAGTTCTCTGAAATGAAAGGTATCCTGGGAGATATCGGTGTAATGAAGATCCCCCTGAAGCCTGATGCGAAGCCTGTGAAGCAACGCCCTTATAGATTGAATCCAAAATACAAGGAAAAGGTTAAGCTAGAGTTGGATAAGATGCTTACTGCAGGAATAATTGAGCCTGTTGAAGAATTTGAGTGGGTCAGCCCTATGGTCATCCAGGAGAAGAAGACTAAGGGTGAAATCCGAATCTGTGTCCATCTAAGGAAACTCAATGATGCCTATCTGCATGACCCTTTTCCCACTCCCTTTACAGATGAAGTGCTCGATAATGTCGGAGGTCAAGAAGTATACTCTTTTACCGATGGTTTTTCTGGTTACCATCAGATCCGAATTGCTCCAGAGGACCGACATAAGACAACCTTTGCTACCGAAATGGGATCCTTCCAGTATACTGTCATGCCCTTTGGGTTGAAGAATGCACCTGCCATATTTTCTCGAGTAGTCATCTCCGCGTTTAAGGAATACATACATAAATTCTTAGAAGTTTACTTTGATGATTGGACTATTTTTGGGCTAGTAAAAGACCATATAACTAGTTTGAGACTTATGTTGGACAAATGCAGACAGCACCAAATCTCCTTGAACTTAAAAAAGTGCATTTTTTGTGCACCCTTTGGCATTCTACTTGGTCATGTGGTATGTAAGAAGGGATTGATGATGGACCCTGCGAAGATCACTATTATTGTGAACTTGCCACCTCCGAAGTCCGTCAAACAACTTCACACAACGCTTGGTCACACCGGTTACTACAGGAAATTTATCCAAGGATATGCCAAGATTACCGCCCCAATGGAAAGGCAGCTAAAGAAAGATATTAAGTTCGAATGGACACCAGAATGCCAAGCAAGCCTCGACATTCTGAAAGAAAAAATGGTCACTGCCCCCATCCTAGTATTCCCTGACTGGAACAAGGAGTTTCATGTGCATGTTGATGCATCCTCCATTGCTTTAGGTACTGTGCTCGCTCAGCCAGGCACAGGTAATATTGATCACCCTATCTCTTTTTCCAGCAGAAAGTTATCTACAGCAGAGAAAAATTATACTACGACAGAACGCGAAGGTCTTGCTATGGTATATGCATTACAAAAGTTTCGACATTATCTGCTAGGATCTCATTTTAAGATGTTTACTGACCACTCTGCTTTGAAGTACTTGGTTAACAAACCTGTGCTAGGTGGAAGAATATGCAGATGGTTAATTCAATTTCAAGAATATGATTTTGAGATCATTGTTAAGCCTGGAAGACTTAACCTAGGACCTGACCACTTGTCGAGGCTCAAGTCAGGCGAAGAACCTACCAATTTGGACAAAGGCATCCCCGATGCACAATTATTTGCTATCCAAATAGTTGATGAATATTTCCAGGATATTGCTCAGTATTTGTCTACAGGTATCCCCCCTCCAGAGATGACCACACAGCAGAAGAAGCAGTTGGTGGTTCGAGCCGCGGACTTCACTTTAATAGTAGGACAGCTGTATAAAATGGGACCAGATGAGATACTGCGTAGATGTGTTTTGGAACACGAAAAACCTCTAATATTGGCTGAAGCACACTCTGGTGCAGCAGGAGGTCACTATGCAGGCAAAGCCACAGCGCAGAAGATTTTGACAACCAGCTTATGGTGGCCCACACTTCATAAAGATGCAAGAGAATATTGCCACAGCTGCAACATCTGTCAGAGGACAGGTAAACCATCTAGGAGGGATGAAATGCCCCTAGCTCTGTAAGTAACATTACAAGCCTTTGATAAATGGGCCATTGACTTTGTTGGTCCTATCAACCCCCCTGCAAAAAATTCAGGAGCCAGATACATCATTACAGCAACTGATTATCTTACGCGTTGGGCCGAATCTCAACTAGTCAAGACCTGTAGCACTGCTACTGCTGCGAAGTTCATCTTCGAAAACATCTTATCCAGATTTGGGTGTCCCAAAGTTCTTATGAGTGATCAGGGGTCACATTTCTTGAACAGGACTATTGAAGTATTGACTGAAGAATTTTAGGTGTATCATCAAAAGAGTACCGCATATCACCCACAAGCAAATGGGACTGTCGAAGCTTTTAAAAAAATCCTTGAGCATGCCTTGACAAAGGTTTGTAACGCTAACAGGAATGATTGGGATCTTCGAATTCCAGCAGTGCTATGGGCTTACAGAACTACTTGCAAAAATTTGATAGGCCATACACCCTTTCGACTAGTTTATGGGCAAGAAGTTGTCATGCCCATGGAATACATTGTTCCCAGCCTCCGGATATCTTCTTTCACCGAGATGGATGACCCAGTCATAATCACAGAGAGACTGAAACAAATATTAGAACTTGAAGAGGATAGATTTGTTGCAGGCTTCCAACAACAGGTGCAGAAAGCTCGAGAAAAAGCATGGCATGACAGACACATCAAGAAGAAACATTTTCAGCAGCGTGATCTTGTGCTCCTTTATGACAGCAAATTCATGAAGTTCCCAAGAAAGTTTAAGACACATTGGAAAGGACCGTATGAAGTACAGAAAGTTACTGACGGGGGTGCAGTCTAGCTAGCTAAGTTAAATGGTGAGCTTTTTCCCTCTATGATAAATGGGAGCCGCTTAAAAAAATACATGGACAGGCCAGGTACTCAGAATAGGAGATAGCACCAAGCAAATAAGCGAAGATGCTTGTATCATTATGGATTATCGTAGTCTATTTTTTCTAAAGGATGCGAAGCTACAGGTTGGTCGTAGGTCGCAGGTTCAGACTGTGTCGAAGTCGAAGGTTGTCAAGGTGTGTCGCAGCCCAAAATGTGACGGATGGGACATACTGCATTCGGTGGCGCCGGCACGAGAGCTGCTCTCATTACTTGCCATAATGAGATTTTGGGAAAATTCGACACTGTGTGGAGAAGATTCCCGAAACTTCATCAAATTTGGCGTCATTACTGCACCATGATGACAAATTCCGCCTCGGGATTCTATAAGAAGCCATCTCGACCTGTGTTTTCTGTCTTAAGCACATCTGTGAGATATTCAGCCCAAACCATGTCGAACGACTGTAAAGTTCAGGATCTAGTACGAGAAGTAAGGGACAGAGGTCTGCAGCACCTTCTGAGTACTCCGCCAGTACAGCCCTACTTGGATAAGTACATCAATAGGCAGGAGTTTGCTCTAAATTTGCAAAGACGGATAGGAGTTTGCTCTAACGTAGAGAAACAACGGGCATGAGGCCTCGCAGAAAGACTCTGGGGAATCCCGCCATGCAATCTTTCGGTGTAGTAGAACCATGGCATCTATATTCCTTCTGCAGTGTGACACGCAATCCCAGGGGACCCCAAAGTTGTGGATGGTCAGGCATCGGCAATTGGAGTGAAGGATGGTGTTGCAGGTGGATCGCGACGGCTTTCATCAGCAAAACTTCTACAAAGGATAGAAGTAGGCAGTCGGCAGCAGCATGGAGAGTTTTAGCAAGCAGTACACTATGCTTCGTCAGCGGAATTCTGCCACCAGAGAAACTGAAGAGTGTTCCGGGATGGGCCACTGGTGAGTCTTAGGGGCCTGTTGGGATGCGCACCCTAATGACCCTTAATATGGATAACTCCGTGAGTATGGACTCAAAATAGTCTTAGGGGTGTCGGGGTTGAGTCAAAGTCTTTTGTAATAAACCCATGGTTTAAGTCCAGGGTTTAGGGTTTGGGGTGCCCATGGTTTAAGACCATGGTTTTGTAAAAATGCGCAGGATAAATAAGTGCTTGTGTAAAGAAGAAAGGTTAGGTTTTATGATGTAAGAAAGATTAAGGTGAAGCTAAGGTTGATTTTGTAAGGAAAGGTTAAGTCCCAACTGTGTGCGTGGACGACCTCTGCAGCTGTGTGCGTAGATGGTTTTTGTAAAGAAGATTGAGGAAAGACCTGCAGGTGTGTGCGCAGGGGCCTGCTTCTGTGTGCGCGGCTTTTTAAGGATTGAAGGGATCTGCAGCTGAGTGCGCAGATCAAACTGTGGTTTTGTAGCAAGTTGAATAGAACACAGTTTGTGGACATAGCCCCTACACTGGGGGTGAACCACGTTATATCCGGTGTTTTGGTTTCTTGTGCTATTTTGTTTCTGTTGTCTGTTATGCATTAATAACTGTATACATCTGATAAGTTAGATCGTTGTTAATATTTAGCTTCGCTGTGAATTCCCTGTAGTGGGTTGAGCAAGTCACGACTGTTTATTTATCTGCGAATTTGTATGTGAATGAATGGTAAAGCTTTATAATTATTGATTAATAAGGTTATTAAAGGCTAAGGTACAGTAATCCCCCTCTCTGCTTGCAGAAACCTGATTCTGCGGCACCCCCATAGTTGTTTCGGGTGAGACTGCAACCTGCGCGCAGGTTGTTGCCGAAAGGGCCAACACTGTGGGTCTTTTGTTGGTGCGACACTAAAGGATTAAACTCGGGTCTGCCCTATTTCCCAACAACGCTTTTGTTAATTTCGAGCTCCAGGGCTACAAGAATAACTTTTAACACTATTTTGATGCTGTTTTACAATTTTTTGCTCTTTTGAATGCAATTTAAAAGCTGCTTGAATGATGAGTAGGCTTATAATGTGACTTGTGAGTCCACTATGCAATATGATGACTTTTAAACACCTTTCAGTAATCTAAGGGATCAAAAATAAAATGAAAAATATAAAGGCAAAAGCTCAAAATTTGTCTTGAAAACCGAAAATCTCCTAATAGAAGCAAAAAACCAAACTAAAACAAAGGGGTAACTTGAAAAAAATTCAAATCAAACACAAAATTTAAAGAAACAAGTTACTGACTTAACAAGATCCATTCTGAACCGAAGTTCAAGGATGATACAATCCTACCACATTCACGGGGACCGAGATCTCCAGATACATTTTGAGCCGAGGTTCAGGGATGATGCAATCCACCACTTTCATGGGGGTCGAGACCTCCAGATACATTTTGAAACAAAGTTCAGGGATGATGCAATCCTACCACACTCATGGAGGCTGAGACCTCCGGATATATTTTGAACCGAAGTTCAGGGATGATGCAATCCCACCACATTCACGAAGACTGAAGTCATCTAATCTATTTTGGACAGATGTCCCGGGATGATACAATCCCTCTTCATTCTCAAGGACCGAGGTCACTGGATCACTTTAGGGTAGATGCCGAGGGATGACACAACCCACTGCAACATGACTACTACCCCTTTCAAGGAAGGTTCTTCCGAACCACACCAAGCTTGTCTCGAAAGTGTTCAAACTTTACTCGAGACAGAGGCTTCATCAGCACATCATCATCTAAACCATCATCATATACATCTTCAGTATGTGAATACTGAACTATCACCATCTGTATCTCTAGTATGTGAATACTGAAAGCATCATCATCTATATCTTCAGTATAGAAATACTGAAAGCATCATCATCTCTATATTCAGTATAGAAATACGAAATCACCATCATCTGCATCTACAATATGTAAATACTGAAACATCATCTATATCTTTAGTATGGGAATACTGAAACATCATCATCTGCATCTTATCTCATATGTAGAAATACTGGATTTCTATGTGTTACAATGGAACACAGGGTTCTCTATCATCACAACTCTAGTTATCTCATAGAATCATTGTAGTATCCATCTTCAGTTCAAAGAGACATGATATCAGCTTCTGAAGCCATATGACTTCACAACTTAGCAGAGCAATCTGCTATGTATTCTGCTTCAGCCGTGCTAAGAGAAACACTGGACTGTTTCCTACTAAACCATGAACTCATAGCAGACCCAAAAGCATCTACCTGATGTGCTTTTCATGTCTGAGATACTTCCAGCCCAATCTGCATCTGTGTAGCCATACATTCTATACTCATGGCTACCATCATAGTATAAACCAAAGTCTATAGTCCCTTTCATATATCTCATCACATGTTTTGCAACTACTAGATGAACCCGTCTTGGTTGAACAAGATATTGACTTAAGGTGTTCACAACAAAAAAAATGTCTGGTCTGGAATTTGTTAAGTACATCAATGACCCAATGATCTATCTGTAATGAGTCACATCCACTAACTCTGATGAGTCATCAGCTAACAGCTTCAAGTTGGAGTCCATGGGTGTGGCCATGACTTTGCATTCCAACATATTGAATCTCTTCAATATCTCTACAGCATACTTTCCCTGGTTGAGAAAGATTCCTTCTGAACTTTTCCATACATCAAGACCTAGGAATAATGCATTAACCCAAGGTATTTCATCTCAAATTCTTCTTCTAGTTTCTTCTTTCTTTCCATAATCTGTTTCTCATTCCCTGTCAAGATTAATTCATCCACATATAATGACAAGATGATAGGTTCATCTTCTACAACCTTGTAGTAAAGGTTAGCATCGACTTTACTCTTGGAAAAGCCCATGCTCATCAGGAAACTATCTATTCTTCCATACCAAGCTCTGGGAGCTTGCTTCAGGCCATAGACGACCTTCTTCAACTTACATACTTGATTCCATCTGTCTTCAACTTCAAATCCTCATGACTATTCGATGTAAAACTCTTTCTCAATCATACCATTAAGGAAGGCTTGTCTTTACTTCATCATGGAAGAAACTACCATGATAGCTCTGAAGGAAGTGTACCTTTCTTCCTGGAGTAACTATCTCTTCATAATTAATTCCCTCTTTCTGATAGAAACCTCTAGACACAAGTCTTTCCTTACTTCTATCAACAACATAATTTATCTTGCAAATCCATTTGGAAGATACCACATTCTTGTTTTCTAGTTTGAGTACTATATCCCAAACATCATTCTAGTATTCTTTCATCATAACATCTTCCATGAGTTTGTCTTGTCAGGTCATCAACATATCCTCGTCTTCTGTATTCAACCTTGAAGGTTGGAACCCACTTTACTCTTGGTAAAGTCTCGATCCATGAGGAAGCTGTCCATCATGTCGTACCATGTCAAACTCAGATATCTTCTGTAGTCACTCCCCTTAAAGTGGAGTATCATCTTCCCTCTTCATTCTGTACAGGTGGTTCTATGCTTGATATATACTGGTCAATAGAGTATGTCATGTCATAGTCTATTCTTTCTGATGCAAATCACGAACCTTGCTTTGTACACTTGTTCTTGTAGATCCATATGGAAGATACTACGTACTTCCTGTTATGTCTCGAAATCATATCGTATACATCATTCCCCATGATCAACTGTTATTCTTTGATCATAGCTTCTTTCATAGCATTCTTTTCTTCATCTTGAGTCATCTCTCGTACCCATGGTGGTATTCATCCTTCAAGGTGGATCTATGGCTCTCTGAAGCTCTTTCTTCCGTCATGGTGTCTTTGACCCTGGGAGCTTTAGATTCATGTTTATTGAATTGTCATCACTTGTTCTTCGGAAGAAGTCTCATCCTTCT
This sequence comes from Pseudotsuga menziesii, assembly GCA_001517045.1. Lineage (NCBI taxonomy): Eukaryota > Viridiplantae > Streptophyta > Pinopsida > Pinales > Pinaceae > Pseudotsuga > Pseudotsuga menziesii. Next base: position 122,035 of record LPNX010359001.1, on the reverse strand, counting down.
TTTCTTTTAGGAGGTTGTATAGGACCTTTCCTACAATTCAAATGCACCAATTGCATGGTTAGAACTACATATGCATAATGACAAATTCTTATGCATCATGCAACTATTTAGCCAATACAACATTCATCCATATCTCACAAAGACTTTCTATATGCCTTCCATATCTACCATGACATCATTGAGATTGTGCACTAATCCAAATAGGTTTCATTCTAGATAAGTAAGAATGGATATTTGTATAGAACCATGAGCTACTTACCCATCACATGCATGCAAACAACACATCAACTAAATATAATCAAATGCATAACAAAACAATATCATTAAATGACAATTGAATACTTATCTTTTGTTTGTTTCGTGGGTAGACTCCTTCTTGATCATTCTGCTTCATCATCATCTTCATCCATGAAATAATCATTTCTTATCCAAATGATAAGATGGATAAGAGGTTCATCAAGAATTGAGTTCTTCATATTCCTCATCGCTTGAGGGATCTTCTTTGAATCGTGAGAGCTTGATCTTCAATTTGCTCCCATATTTCTTCTTCTCTTCTTATGAGACAAGCTTCTTCTTCTTCCCAGAGTCAACTGAAAGTAATCACTTCCTTTTGGCACACATTCCTCACATGAATGAATCCCATGATCATGGGAGGCCATTCTCTGCTTCTTCTTCTACCGCTTCAAGATGTTATGCATTCTGGATCTTCACATTCTTCAACTGTTTTCTCAAATCCATCTTCTGAATTATTTTCTTATCTTCAAATATCTTGATCAAGGAATCAAACATCTTCGGTGTATTTAGGAAAGAAACTTGTGGTACAAGTTGATCCATGATTGAATCAACAATGATCTTCTTGGCCTTGATCAAGTTCTTCTTGTGTAAGGCTTTGAGGCTCATCTCCCTCTAGAACTAGAACCTCTCTACTCATGTAGGTGTCCAATTCATTTTCTTCAGAGAGATGAAATAATTCCATGCTTGGAAGTTTTCAACTTCACCAATCTTATCATCAAGCTGATGTGATAGATCACTTTGAAATGTGAACCTCAAATGCAAATAGCAAAAGATTAAATCTTACCGATTTGAGGTGTCCGTCGTGCTTCCAGAGCTGGCTGATCTAGGGTTTGTCAGAGAAACCCTAATTTTAAAAACTTTGAATCTTTCAGATTTGATTGGATATAAATATATATCTCTTCAAATGGATTTGTCCAATGTACTCCTTTTCTGAAAACAGTGGAGGGAAGCTCCCGAAACAGGAAGCCCTAGTTTTCCAATTTCTTCCGCAGAAATTCCTGTTACTGTTTCTATGATATCTCCGAAATTACTACTGCTATGTGTCTAGAATTTCTCACTGAGGTAACCCCACATGCACTTGATCCAAAAACATAGGTTTCATCAGAATTGGTTTCACCAATTGGGATTTATGATCATTTTTCCAAGGTGACCTGTTACAGGACTGTTCAGAATAGTGAAGTTGTACGACATGCCACATGTCACTGGTTCATATTTAGGTTTGGAAATTTGGACCACAGAAGTTACATTCCGTGCTATTTCTGGAACATCTTCAGGAATTCCATTTGGACCTCTGTAGCCAACGCTACAGCAATTCTCCCCATGTGTCCTGTTTAGGGATGAATTATGGAAGAGGATGGAACCCTAACTTGGAGGGATCATATCTCCCAGAATATAGTGAATCTGAGGCTGATTTTTGGATACAGTGTAAATCAGGATTTTATCTCCAGAATTTAAAATTTTCAACTCCTAAGCCTTCTCCAATCTCAAGATATAGAGAATGTACCAAAACGTATTAGTTTTAGTATTTAGGGTTTTTCCAGATCGGGGTCAAACTAGGGTTTGACTTTCCCGGAGTTTCACCCAACCAAATTTCTTGATCCAAGTATCTAAAATTAGATTTTGATGAGGAGAAAAATCCTATTCTAGGCTCACTCAAAAATTCTTCTTCTGTAGAAAGCCCTAATTTTCCGCACCAAAACTGAAAATGCTCGGAATCAAATTTCGCTTCGACAGAAAGATGCGCCCTTCAATGGAGAGTCAGTCTAGCCTTATTTTGCTGATCGATCATGGATAGAGACCCAAAAAATAGGAATCCCTAGATTCTTTAGCTACACAATGTCTTCTTTCAGGGTGGCTCTGATCCCATGTTAAATTTTCGTATGCTAAGCTAGATCATTAGTATTTCATTTTGATTTCATAACAAAAGCATATAAATAGGATCACTGAAAGATAGACAAGCACAATCATACAAAAGGAGAAAACAAAGATTTATCCTGGGAAAACCCTAAAGTGAAAAACCCAGCAAAATATTCCTCAATATAGATGCCCCAAAAGATAAAATATAAAACCAACAAGGAGATCAAAGCCTGATCCTCCTCCTTCTCCAGCTACTTCTCTTCTCCACTAATGTGCTACACAAGTGAGAGTATGTGTGTCTCAAATGAGGAGCACCACAAATCTATTTATATTCATCCGTTCACTTGAATTAACTCATCCGACATGTAGGCTCGATTTAATCATGTAGGCTCTAGTTACACATGTAGGCTCAAGTAACCACACTGGGGTGCTAATGACCTACCTTTACAAATAGAGGGGACAAAATCATGACTCTTATTAGTTCTTTCGATTAGAAGAATTGGGGTACAATATAATACAAGTGGTTCTCCCGGTAGGACCATCGGGGACCACAAAATATACATATAGAATATTCTTTGAAGTTACAATATTTCAACAAAGAAAAGCTATTGAAAGCACTTGAAGCATCAGAGGAGGGGCTGCCCATCGACAATCAGCCCAGGGAAGAAGAAGAAATTGGGGAAGCAAGTATAGGAGGTAAGACTAAGATAAAGAATCCACCTTTTCTCCTCACTTTTGAAATTTTTAACCACAACGTACATAATTTCTTGGTAGACTCAGGGGCATTGGTTAACGTCATGCCACTGTCGGTCTGCAAAAAGATAAATGGGAAGCCTAAACCATCCACCTGGAGGGTTGTTCAGTTGGATAGAATGAATGTGAAGGTAATTTGGGAAATGGAGGATGTTCTCGTCTGCTTATCTTCAAATGATAAGGTGTGTCAATTTATTAATATTGTGGTGGCTGACATACTAGAATCTTATGGGCTTGTTCCGAGCAGGGACTGGTTGGAAAAACTAAACAGATATTTTTCCTCGGACTGGTCACATCTATGGCTTCCGTATAAAGGAAGCCCAAATAAAATTAAAATTTTGAGGGAGCCCCACATGAAACACAATGTTACTCAGTTCGAAGAAAAAAACGAAACAGTGGATACTATTTTGGGAAATTACTTTATTGAGTTAGAACCAAGAAATTACCAAGCAGAAGAAGCTAGCGACACGTCAGACACTCAGCCTAATCTCCTTTGGTTTTCATAGGCTGATGAAATAGATTGTAAAATAGTAGACTTAGCAGTAGAAGTAGATGTAAATTCCTGCACAGTAGTTAGCAATTTTTGGACACTGTTTTTTTACGGTTCTAAAACGTTGGAAGGGTCAGGATTCAGCTGTGTCTTGATTGACCCTAAGACGAACAAACATTTTATTTCATGTAGGTTAGAGTTTGAATGTACAAATAACATAGCTGAATATGAAACGTTGGTTCAAGGTTTAAGGAAAGCAATTGAATTAAAGGTAAATAATCTGAAAGTGTTTGGAGATTCTGAAATAATTGTAAAACAAATTCGGAATCAAATACATTGCATTTCTCCTCATTTAAAAGCTTATCAAAATGAAGTATGGGATTTACTCAAATGTTTTAATGCATCTAACATTGTATTGATTCCAAGACTTAAGAATGCATCAGCTGAATTCTTGGCCACATCAGCTACGAGGCTTGTGCCCTCTAACAATTGGTGCTCTGTTGAATTGCTTTTCAGGCCCTCGGTTCCGGATATGATTACCAACCTACGAGTGTTCGATGACAATCAACAGATTATAGAATGCTTAACGAATGACGAGGCATTCAAAGGGGCGATTATTGATGATGAAGAACATCAAGCCGAGCTGAAATTCGATAATTTTATCCCTAAAGGAGTCAAAAATTTAGAACGGATGTTTGATTTAAATGAAAAATTTAGGAGACCAGCAAATGTGAAGACTCATAGCTCATCTCTACAGTTCGAGTTGATTAATTTAGGGACTGAGATGAAGCCTAAATATGTCAATCTTGGAAAATGTTGTTCACTAGCTGAAAGAGATAAGTTCATCATTCTTTTCAATCAATACAAAGATGTTTTTTCCTGGACGTGTGAATATCTGAAGACATATGACATCGGTATTATCCATCATGTTATCCCCATCAAATTTGGAGTCAAACCTTATCAACAGCCTTTAAGGAAAATGCATCCAAAATTAGAACCTCTAATTTAGAGTGAAGTTAAGAAATTATTGGATGCTAGAATCATTTTTAAGGTTAGACACTCGGAATGGGTTTCAAATCTGGTACCAGTGAGGAAGAAATCTGGAGAAATTAGGTTATGTGTGGATTTTAGAAACTTAAATTGCGCTTCAGATAAAGACAATTATCCTATTCCACCCATGGAGCAACTACTACAAATGGTCTCAGGTTCTGAACTATTCTCTTTATTAGACGGATTCTCAGGCTACAATCAAGTATTAGTAGCCAAATAAGACAGATTGAAAATGACATTCAAGACCAGGTGGGGAACTTTCGCTTACAAAAGAATTCCCTTTGGACTTATAAACGCTGGAGCTATGTTCCAAAGGGCTATGGACATAGCTTTCCATGGTTTGATTGGCTGCAGTGCTGTATTATACCTAGATGACATCACGATATTCTCGAAGAAGAGATAAGGACATGCATTTCATCTAAAGCAGATATTTGAACGCTACCGAAAATATGGTATCTCACTAAACCCCAAGAAGTGCATGTTTGTTGTTACGGAAGGTAAGTTATTGGGTCACGTGGTTTCAAAGAAGGGGATCTCCATAGACCCAGAAAGGATCAAAGCAATTGAATAGATTCCCTTGCCCCATAATAAAAAGGGCATGCAATCATTTATGGGGACAATAAACTTCGTGCGGAGGTTTGTGCCAGATTTCACTCAAATTGTTAAACCTTTGCAGCAAATGCTAAAGAAAAGTGTACAATTCAAGTGGACTAAGGTTGAGAAGAACACATTCAGTAAGATTAAAACCGCTATTGTGCATGCACCCTCCCTCAAAATTCCAAATTTTGATAAAGATTTTATTCTATACACTTTCGCATCCGATGATTCGCTAGCAGTTGTGCTTACCCAGAAGGAATATGGGGGAGATGAGTTCCCCATATCATTTATGAGCACTGGTCTACAAGGGGCTGAATTGAATTACCTGGCTATAGATAAACAAGCTTACTTAGTGTTCAAAGCGGTAAAACAATTCAGGCCATACATACTAAAGAACCGGAACAAGGTAATCATCCCACACCCAGCTGTGAGGTCTCTTTTCGTATAGAAGGAGTTAGGAGAAATAAGGGGCAATTGGGTAACAACTCTTCAGGAATATGACCTCGAATTCAAGTCAAATTCTATAGTTAAAGGGAAAGGATTGTGCATACTGATGACTAAAAGTAGAAACAATGAAGAATATGCCTGTGAAGATGAAGCTGAGTTACATTTGATGGATGTATGTCCTCTCTTCACAGCCCCAGACTCTTGGTATCGAGACCTTGTGCATTAACTTCAAACAGGATCATTACCGGAACATTGGAATTCTAAGCAAAGAAGAGCACTGCGTCTTAAATCAGCCTCATATCAAATTATTGAAGGAATATTATTCAGAAAAAATTATGATGGAGTTCTTCTTAGATGCTTAGAGAAAGAAGATGTGAAGAAGGTAATGACATATTTACATGATGGACCTGCTGGGGGACATTTTTCTGGAGATACTACAGCTCAAAAAATTCTTAGAGCCGGATACTATTGGCCCACGCTTTTCAAATATGCACATGCCCATGTCAGAAAGTGCGACATTTGTCAAAGGTGTAGTGGAAGACAAGCTAAAGCAGCAGGACCATTGAAGCCTGTGATAATAACAGATCCTTTTGAGCAATGGGGGTTGGATATAATTGGGGAGATAAAGCCAAATTATTCCCTGCAACACAAGTATATTCTGACAGCAATCGACTACTTCACTCGCTGGGTCGAAGCCATTCCATTGCACAAAATAAATGAGGATGTGGTCATAGACTTCTTGCAAGACCATATTATGACCAGGTTTGGAGTTTCAATTTCTTTAGTTTTTGATAATGCTACTTAATTTTCCTCGATTAGATTAACTGCTTTTGCTCATGAGAAAGGAATTAATTTGCATTACTCTGCTAATTACTATCCATAGGGAAATGGTTTAGCTGAATCTACAAACAAGAATCTGATTAGAATTTTAAAAAAGACGATGATAGAAAATCAGAGGAGTTAGCACTCAGCGTTACCAAACGCTCTTTGGGATGATAGAGTCACCCCCAAGTCTTCGATAGGAGTGTCTCCGTATACCCTTGTGTATGGTAAAGAGGCCATTATACCCCTCAATATCATGCTACCCTCTTCCATAATAACTCAGGAATCTAGAGGATCAGATAATGAAGTCTTGTAAATGAGGATATATAATCTCTTGAAGGAAGAAGAGTCTTGATATAAAGCCAAAGAATGATTTAAACAACAACAAGAGGTAGTAAAGAGATGGTTTGATAAACACCAGGCTGGAACAAAAGATCTTGAGGTGGGAGATTTGGTTCTCAAGTGGGACCACCCCCATGATGAGAAAGGAAAACACACAAAATTTCAACAGTTGTGGGTAGGTCCTTTCTAGATTGTGGCAAAGCTTGGCCCCTTAACTTATAAATTGCAAGATTTACAGGGGTGGGAAGAGAACTTACCCGTAAATGGTTTAGTTCTCAAACCTTATTTTTCCTGAGTTTTTTTTGTGTTCTTTTATCTTGTATATAAATAATTTGACTTGGCTGTTTACTTTGATTTATGTAGTTCTGTTGTGTTTTAGTTTAAATTTTGACTGATTTCAATAAAGGAGGCAAACTCTTGGTTGCATGGAGAAAATCATAATTTTGGAATGATTAAAGTTATTGGGTATAAGACTGTGTATTATTGTTTATCTAAAAGAATTTCTTCCATTTTAGCAGTTTTCCCAAGTGGCTATGAACACATTGAAGTCCTGCTTAATCCTTGTAAAATAAACTAGAATCAAAAGGTTTGGAATACTATTTTGGGGCTCCGTCCATCTCACATTTAAAATGTCCTAGGGAGTGACAGCAAAGGGCCCATGGAAAGGAAGTAGGGTAAACATTATATTATATATAAATGATCCCATGCCAAGAATTGAATGCCAAAAGGCAGATAAGAGTCGAAAGCTCCTATGAAAGCATTATGCATCAAAAACAAATACTGAACCATATAAGTACTAAATCGCCAAAAGTTCCTCTTTGTCCGTGAGCTGAAAATTGAATACATCTCTCACACAAAAGGACACTATTGATAGAGGAGCCTGAATCAAAATTCAGAAAGAATGGCATGCATGAGGACTCATATGAAAAGGACAAAAGTTCAAAATCACAAAAGGTGCAAAATGGCATGGGAATGAGGAACAAATGAATATTTATGTTTACCATATGCTACAATCTTGTGGTGTCCAAGCTGGCAGCTACCTGAATACAGAGGTAACAAATGAAATTCATCTTCGTGGCCTCAAAAGAGTTATCTTGACTTGAAAATCCTGGTTTCCACTCTCCTAAATTGGACTATCATCAATGATTAAAAGTACATATATTTTCCATTTGAGAAATCCAGATATCTAGAAGAATTCAACAGGTTCGTTTTTTGTTAAACAGTCTTTCACTCAAGAAATAATCGTCTAGAGATCTAGGTCCACCAGGTAGTCGCCAATTGTTGTAGCTGCAACTGTTTCCCCAAATTTCAAATTTTGGACCCCCTTTGTTAATTTTTAGCATTGCCTAGAATAATTTGGATCCATGAACTCTTTTTGTTTTGCTATAATTTTTGGACTATTTTGAGGTCAACTCTCTTCATCCTTTTAGGAAAATTGCTTATGTTTGAAACTGTTGTGGGCTGCGGAATTTAGAGTTTGGTTTTTTCCCTTTGAGCTGCGATTTCTTGCTTTGTTATCAGAAGCTTATTTCTCATGCTGGCCACTGTTTCGAAGGCCATTTAAACAACGTATCAGAGCCATGTTTCCTTAAGGAGCCTCCGTTGAGGAAACTAAACGATGATTATTCTGCGGGAGGATCTTGACTTCTCCAATGACGCGTCGTATCATTTAACTTGTTTATATTATCGGAGGTTGGTCGAAGTTGAGTCGGGGTATTTGATCTTTGTGAGGCCACTGTTTTGGAAGTTCGACAAGTTTTTGGATTGCTGCGAGCCCTTTAGTTGTTCCGAACGCTTAGCTTTTTACATTGTTTTTGCGCCATAGAAAAATTTATTGTTTGGATCGGAGGCCACAGTCTGTTTATTTTCAGCCCTTACGGCTTCCAAGCGAACTAGGTATCTACCATATAACTGCTCCACCCATCGATGCTTTGTATGGTTTTCACCATTTTGTCTTTAGACCAGGGGGTCTGTAGTATTTCCTCTTTCGCCCTTGCGGCTGTGTAACGTACTAATTTTTCGACGTTGATGTCTTTCCACTCGTCGACTGGGAAATTTTCCGCCCAAAGTTTGGGTTTTAGCTCTTCCGACTACGATAAACTTAATGGTCTCACGGAGCCCACTGATGTGGCTATGAGTGAGACTACCCAACCGATGTTTTAATGTTTTAAGCCGCCGATAAGTTTTTCTCTTCCCATCGTTTTGTAAGTTTTTTAAACCCATGTGTCGGCGACAGTGGTTTTGGTGCTTGTTAAGGTTTTCGTGACGAGAGCGCCGTACAGGGCCTCTTTTGATGACTAGTCGGTTTGTTGATGTAGTTTGATTTTATTGAAAAGATGTAGTCCTAATTAATATAAATGTCGTTTAATTGCAGATGGACTCAAGAGTTTTTTTTCGGATTACTACTGCGAGAAGGCATAGTTGGGAGACAAAGTAGTAGAAAGTTGGTTGGGCAGTGTTAGGCAGAGTTCATATTGAAATCAATGGGATCTCAAGGAGGACAAATGAAAGACAAGGCAGAATCGATGGTGACAAAAGCACAGGCTTGGAAAGATCCATCAGTCACTGAGTGGATCCTGTTTTGTTAAGTACTCATAAGTTGAAATCTGAAAATGTAACGCATGAAGTGAATCATGAGTATTCACGGAAAAGACAAAATGGTGATATTAGACGGTTTTGAGGAGCCCAAAGGTCACACGGCTGGGGCAGCCCAAGGGGTTGGCTGATTTGGTTTAAATATAGGAAATTTAGAGTTTACATAGGCTTTTTCCCTGGAAAAACTTGTGAACTATTGTTTGTAAGAGGAACTACTTCGTTTTACAATAAAAAAATTGCAAATTTTTCCTGTTGGAGAAGGTGCTGTGTGGAATGTTCAAATGTTATGCTATGGACTTGTTGAAGAGGAACTATTTAATTTTCAGCTTTATGTTCATTAACTGTGAGATCGTTCTAACTCTTAGGACCTATGTTCTTGTCTAAATTATTTCTGGTTCATTTTATGAAAATTACCACCATGAGTAATGAATGTTGTTTATAAGCAATTGGCTATCTGGTTGGCTAAATATCTTTAATTGTTCATGTGTTTTAGAAGGAGTATTAGCTATCTGAAATTTCTCTTTATAATGCATGTACAAGATACATTACTCATTAATAAGTGACAATCTTGCTCCCTAGGGATAGGTAGGTAGTTAGATTTAAATTTTTGTTGTATGTGATTTAGATGCATGAGAGTTTAAGATGAGAGGTAAGAACTTGCACATCACCTTGTGAATACTCCTTGCATTCTCTATCAATATGCATGTTAAATAGGCACTTGCATATCATATTAAAAGTAAAATATACAAAAAATATACACGGTGGACCGGGCCGCAACCGGTAAAACCCCTCATTTTTGTCACTTGACCTACGGTAGCCGGACCGCAAACCGGATGGATTCCCTACACCAAATAGTCGCGGGCTAGTTGGGAATGTTGACTGGAGAGAATCCCTTACTGTTGTTGCCTGCGAATTTCCAGGCCTCAACAGGTTGTTTTCTGTAAATGCCTGTTTTTGGGAATAGAAAGCAATAGAAGGATAAACTAATTTACAAAAAAAAATTAATGAAAATATGATATACAGACTGCTCATTCAACATATTCACAACACAACATCTCATTTCACATGCAACGAAGATTATATAATACTGATGTATTGCAAAATCAGGAATTGTGCCCATAGCATATAATTGCAACTTGTGACCAAAATTTTAATTAAATGTAAAGATTAATCTTGAACTACAAAAAATGTATAAAATATGTCCTGATCTAAGTATAAATATTCAATAAATCAACTATTCTCAGTTGATACAACATCACTGAAATTACTAGTCACACATTATAATCACTAGTTACATAGTTTAGTGTCATCCTTATGCCAAGGAATGAAGCTCAACAAAGCATCTGATAGATTACATAATGTGCTACTGGGACATGGTAGAGCTATATTTTCAAATAGAGGATCTAAAATTTCTATCGAATTCACAATATAATAGCCTTTTTCAACAGGGACACAGTGTACCATTGCATTTGGGTCAGTCTTATGTATTGTCGCCCTTGCAACTTTAACCCTTGATTTCAATGCAATGAGAAATCATTTATTTCCTTCCAGACCCAATTGGGAAGTTGGTGTCAACTCATTAACATTATCTTGACCCTGCAAATAAATGAGACAAAGTAAGATGCATGGAAATAAGAATTTAAACATTGATGATCCTAGATTAAATAATTACAATCTTACCTGAATTAGTGTTTTCATTTTGTCAATTTGCAGTTTTGATGGAACCATTGGTGTTTTCTATACCAAATGTTCATCATATTTTTATGCACAACTCTGCACCCAATAGACAATTATTTCTAATATATTGATCAAATAAAATAAATTGAACTAAATTATGAAATTTTCCAATACTTACTAGGGATGATGGAGTATGCACTGAAGTTAATTTCTTTTGTATCAGTCCGTTCATAGGGGTTGTTATGTCCCCTGTATTAATTTGTCAAGGAAAAAAAATGTAATATATATATATATTCAAAATATGAAAAAAAATATTATTTAAAATAATAATTAAACTACTAACCTCCACCACAGGCGTGATTTCAGCATGAGCATTTTGTACCATATGACACTGTTTAAATGAGAAATGAGATATTAGCATTCATATCATTACTGTGAAAATATGTATACTTAGACAAGAGTAAATAATTGGACACTAACACTTTATTTTTTGACCACATGTTCTCTCTCCATACCTTCTACTCTTTTCAGTAGTTCAGTTATTGTTGTTTTCAAATATGAGATTTCCTCTGTTTTTTCTTTCACTGTATCTTGGCTTACAGCTAGCACCTCCTTGTATGGAATTTTTCCAAACAAGTTAGTTGGCGTAACTCCTAATACAATGCCATGACATTGTCCTCTTGAATCAACCCCTATTACCTTGGCAAGGGCATCATCCCTAGCTGCAAAGTCTTGAGATGCAACTTCTACTTGTGCTTGTTCAATGTTTTGCTAACATTGACATACAATTAAATCAGATCATAGAAGAAAACATTTCCAACATGTAAAATGAAATTTTAATCAATATATAATTTAAAAGGTTGAGAACATACTATTGTTTATCCTACAACTGGTGTGATTGGAGTGCCATCCTTCTTTTGATGACACTTCTTCCATAAGTCTTCCCTAGTAATGCTTGTAGTTGTATCATCAAAGGCTATAGATTTTTTCTAGTTGCAACAAGTAAAATAGTATGGTTAATTTGTGACATTACAATGAAACTAAAATATGCTAATATATCTCATATCAGATAAAATATCATCACAATTGTATACCATATCATCTTTGACCCGTTGATAACCTCGACGTCCAGAGGTGTGCAAGTCCCTCTCCTTTTCTCTTTTTTCCTTGTTTTTTTTCCTTATATCCTAGAAATCAATTGAAAATAACATATATAAGTCAACATTACAAGCCAATAGACATTTTAAGAAACATGATTATATAATATGTGAACTTTTTGCTTACCGGGAATTTAGTGGTGGCTTGTGATAGGATGGATTCTCTCCACACTGTCTCACTTATCCTAATTGGAGGAACATATTTTAATATTTCCTTTGTTGAATTATAAGGGTCACAGTATTTTTGTTCAACCAATATCTATGACTGTTTGCCTTATGGCCAATGGATTTCATACAATATTGTTTAAGGACCAGAGGGATTGTGATTTTTTCCTGCAACATACAAGAATTACATTTTTAGATGCCATACATGGTTTGAAAATAAACTTCGAAATCATCCAAAAATAGAAATGTTGAAAAAAATACATGTAATGTCTAATACTCACATTAATAATGTTCCACAAGTCCTCCTTTAATTGATCTGGAACTTTCCTCCAATCAGAATAATTGATTGGAACCATTTCCCTTGTGAGCACACCTAGTAATGAAGATAGCTTCACAGAGCTTGGACCAATTGGTTGGTTCCTTTCATTGATATGACTTTTGATATTTTTCTCCAAGTTATTGATTTCTGTACATTTAGTTGCTCCTCTACCTTTCTTCTTGACTTTCTATGTCGATGCTTGTGTAGAGGGATATTCACCTTGTAACTAATATCTTGTTGGAATTGTTCTTTGTGAACATATTATATAAAAGAAGGGCACGTACAGGTGTTATGGATTTCTAAGTCATAAAATTTTATATATGAAGAGCTACAAAATTATACATTAATGAACTTACCTTGTTCTTCATGTTGCTCTGCCTCTTTCTGTGTCGAGGGATCTTCCCCTTCTACATTGTTATCCATATGGCATGGTTGTTTGTCAACATCTTCTATAAAACAAGGGCACATATAGGTGTTATGTATTTCTTAATCATAAGATTTATAGTTATAAGGAACTAGAAAAATATGAATTAATGGGCTTACCGTGTTCATGTTGCTCCTCCTCCTGAAAAGAGGAAAATGTATCTTTGTCATTTGCTTCTTTGTTAGGACTAGTAGAGTCATTCAAAGGCATAGAAGGTGTAGTAATCTTCTTTGCTATTGTTTGTATTTTCCTCTTCTTTGTAGATGTAGCCAAGAATGTTATTAAACATATGCCTAACATCATCATACAAAAAAAAAATTATATAACTACATAAGGAAATACATTGTTCTATTTCTAAATATTTACCTTCTGAGATGCATGTCTCTTTCTTTCCCATTTAATCATTTTGATGTGTTCTTTTTGAAATTTTCATAATCCATTTTTTTTAATTTCGTGTCATAACTTGCTTTGCCTATTTTTTTTTCAAATGATTATAGTATTGATTACCCATAGCCTATTAGATTGTTATTAAAGTACAAAGTAATATGTTCTAACAATTTAAATTAAATAAAAGTAGTATTCCCATTTGTTGTGATGGGGAATTTTGTTTTTTGCAAATAACTCATAGATGTAACCTATTGGGTGGCTCAACCACAGTTTTATTAATATAAAACCTACTCATTTCTGTTAAAAAAAGCAATTTAAGTTAAATAAAAATAATGATATACTTCAATCACAAACAATAACTTACTTCCATGTCTCCACTTATACAAAGGATGCATAATTAACCAAAAAAATAAAGTCTATCATTTCTCAATTCTTAACTGAAAGTTGTTTAAATGATTAATCTATCTAACAAGTTTCAAAACTAAAAGGGAGGACTATTTTTAAGGACTATTTGATAAAAGGAACATATGTCATAACTTGAGAGAGAGATACGGTTAGAGTGTTGCAGGTTTAGGTTAGACACATACAGTAGCCAACAAGATATATCAGTCTCCAAGAGTGAAGACCCCTCAGCCTTAGAGGCTGCAAGCAGGACAAGGTTTACGTAGGAAGTCCCAAATATTAACACGGTAATGGTTTTGCAATAGTGGAAAAGTGCAGTACAACTCTAGTGCTCACAAAACAATCACAACCTAGCTAAATGAATGTCAAACAGTCCACGACTCAGCCGCATAGGAAACAAACATTTTTACAGAATTTTTAAAATTTTGTAGCATAGGAACCACTATTTTTATTTCTGTCAATCCACGGTCAACCCTAGAGGAAGATCCACCACAATCAACAGACATCCCTAAAGAAAACCAATTTTTTTACAGAATTTTTAAAATTTTGTAGCATAGGAACCACTATTTTGATTTTTGTCAATAAAGAAACCACAGAATGTGTATTACACTAACTAAGCATATGATAAAATTTTGTACAAAATGCAGCACAGAATGCCTATTACATTTAAAATTTTGTAGCAAAGGAACCACTATTTTTATTTTTTTCAATAAAGAAACCACATAATATTTTCAGTGTTTGTTGTTTTCATGAAAGCATTGATAAATTACCTACAATAATGCAGAACACAGAACAAGAATCTAGTGAAACTTAACTTACACCTCATGCAGTTCACCTCAATATATCCCAACAACTTGGATTCAGCTTTCGTGGTGTTGAATACCATTATCAAAGCAAGTAAACGATGACATGTGCAAAAAGAAAATGCCACCCTTTCTCGGAAAAACTATTTGCGGGAGATAAAATGTCAAAAGTTATGTTAGGGGTCCCATTTTTTTTTTTTTTTGGTAAATTTAATTTCCTTTTTTTTGGTATTGATAGAGAAAACACCCGAAAACACCCGATTTTTATCCTAATAGTTTCAATGAAAAGGGGAATGACCCTCATACTGGGAGTCATGTAGGTGGGAACCAAATAAATCGAAAGGAAATGCAATATTAGCCTATTGTGGTGGATGATGAGATAAAATTCCTATGGCTTGGGGTGTACCACAACAGATAGATAGACCTAAGAAATCAATCCCTTCCCAATATGCAAGTAAAACCAAACATCTAACACTAAACAATATCGAATCATACTTATTTCGGACAGTCGAAGTAGATCCCTGTTGATCTTTTTCCAATCCCACTTGCGCTAGCAATTTGCTGTCAACAACAACAAACAAGACAAGCATGCTATATAATATGGCGTTAGATCTACTCTAGCATATATAATCAACTATGTATAAGCAATTAAACATATCCATGGATTCAATATTCATTCAAATGCACATTATTGGACAGGAAAAGATATTTCTATTAATCAAATCAGAGATTACACAAGTGACAACCTCTGTCGGCACGTCTCTGAACCAGAGAAATTGAGTCCTCCACCTGGGCCTCCACCACTTCAATCCTCCATCTCTCGATAGCAAGCTCACAAGTAAAGGAAATCTTGAGAAGAACAAAAATTGCTCCAAAGGGACAAAGGGATGTAGACTCAAGTATATGCAAGCTACAGCAACAATGGACTATAGTTTCCTTTCTCTTCAATTCCTCTCCTTCAATGTATCCAAGGCGTTCCTTGTATAGCACTCCAAAAGGGGTAATGGAGGGTCAAATCCAAGTGATCTCGAGGCATATGGAAGGCCAAGAGTCAAGTGGTTTGGACACACATCAAGGAAAACTCCAAAAATATTTGGATTTACGCACGCATCTTGATGTACGCAGGTTTGAGGTCAAAATTCATGTATACAAGTGAGTATGGGATTAAAAGTCACGTTTAACCATAAACAGGTGTTTTTACGGATGAAATTGGAAACATCACAGTATAATATCAGTCCATGGGGCCCAAAGAGTCTGCGGAGGGACATGGAAGGCCATAAATATGTGATCAACCATGTGTGGTAAAATCAACTATAAAAGATGCCCCATAATGTGTGAGGTCAGAGGGGTAACATGATGGCCGAAATACATTATAAAATCCATCCCACAAGTGGAGTGATGAAGAACTAGGTGGAATAACCAACCATCCATGAGTGTAGTCCAATAATCAATCTCCGCATATGACATCAAATACATATAGTAGTCCCGGATACATAAGAGTACAATGGCCATGAATAGGCATGATATACAAAATGTGACATGTGTGGTCATTGCCACATACAATATATAATAGATCTGAATCTCCATGATGAAGATATACAATGGATCAAGATCTCCATAGAATCTAAATATATACAATGGATCAAGATCTCCATAATGGCTGAATATATCTGACATACACTGGAATCAAGTCACGAAAGATGAAATCTCATGAACACTGGCACGCTCAAGGAGGTAGCATATATCGAATTCCACCAAACTAGAATGTATTCTACACAAATGACTACGAGTAGATGTCCTACTATGTGAATAAAGGTGTCAAGGTCAAACATAGTAGTTCATTGTCTGATTACCGGTCATTGATGTATACCATTAATAGACGTGAGATCACCCATTGATAATGAAAATGGGAATCAAGGTACTAGAGTGCAATATAATGAGTGTGAATATATGTGTTGAGGTCAAACACTTGGAAGAATCCATCGATCAAGGGACATTGATGTATTCCCAAAACTGTCGATGGCGAGAAAACCTACCATTGATGGCTGTAAGTCTCAAGGAATTGAAATGAATCTAGAATCCTATCCTAAAATAAATGATCTGAAGTCGATGGGATGGAATCCACTGGAAGGAGGTAATTAGGGCATCCCCCATCAACCAACATGAGTTACTCAGCAACTATATAATGTGGAAGAACTCGAACAAGATGTGCACGAACCAGTAACAGTACCGGGAATGGCCGAGATGCAAAGTCAAGATAACTGAGGAATGGCCGACTCAAGCTTCAACTTCCTTTGAACAAGAGCATAAAGGAAAATGGTGACTAAAGATAAGCAGCATGGACTCGATATGCAAATTGGGACATCTCTGTGACACAGGAGGCATCAACAGAGGCTCCATAGGGACTGGAAGCTTAACCAGTCGATGGACATAAAATCAAAGTAATAAGTATAGCTCCTAAATTCAAACTAATAACCCAACCAATGGATGTGATATACAGTGCTCTGTTCGAAGGTGACACAATTTGACTACTGCCAAAGATAAAATCTTTTCCTGTCTGACTTTTTGGTTTTTTGTTTCTTTTTTTTGGACTTTTTCAAATATTTTGAAAAGATTGAAAAATAATAAAAGTGATTTATAGTTACAAATGTAGGAGGAGATGAGTGTTATGGGACAAGCAGACTAGTTCCAAGTTGTGCAACATACCTATGCTTAATGTAAGGAAGTATGTGCAGGATAATGACACTCAGGGGAAAGTCCACTCCTGGTCAAAAAAGGGGAATCAAGTTGCAAAAGATACGTAAAAAGTATCTTCTTGGATAGACATGAGACAAGCTCGAGCTATATGGTTGATAATCAAAGTCAGGGAAGCCGACATAAAGCTCAATAAGGAAAGAAAAACTCATGATAATGCAATTACAACTTGACATATACAAGGAGTCCTGAGGGAAATTCCAGCATAAAGTTCAAGAGGAGTATGAAACTATTTCTCAAAGTCATGGTGATACTATACAAAGTACTCCCACACCCTAAAGGAGGAATGTTGGCATGGGCACCAAATGCAAAACATGATCTAACTAGGGTACCCATGTATGGGAAATCTCTACCATTCACAACATGTCACTTCTAAAAACAACAAGAAGGTTTCGTGACAAGATAGAATGGGCTGGCACCTAAGGTCCATATGAAACGGTCATAAGGCAATGCATGAATGCAAGTGGACATGAAATCCTAACCTATATGCTAATTCAAAATTATACCTATAACAAGAACGAATGGGTCAAATACCTCGGAGAGAGTGTGCAAAATATGGACCCTACATGATAACAATATTAGTCCAAAACAACTAGAAAAGGTCAGTAAAGAGTCCAAACTATAGGATACAATGAGGAATGACCAAAACAACTTCATTCAAAGGAAACAATGCGATGGACAATGAGACATAAGAAGGAAAGTAAGGTGAAGACCCATCGTTCACGTATCCACTACCACCCTTGTGAGGGTGACCACTGGTGTAAAGACTGAGTGAAGGGAATAAAAATCCTCCACAGATGGAGTAGAGGATGGAATATGACCATTCCCAAAACCATGAGCATGGTAAGGGGCTGTGATGTCCCCAAGTCTAACACCAGGGTCTGTACTAGGACCGAGGATGGGTGACAGGATACCAAGCATGCCGAAAATAAAAGGATCCGAACTCAAGAGAGCATAAATATACTCAAGTAACCACGATCCCAAAGGCCAACTAGTGCACAAAGAGTACACTCCTAAGAAAATCTACAGCCAACATGCAAGCAAACCAAGGGGAGGATATGTGAGCTCTCGAATGCAGCAGGTATGTCTCACCTAGGAGAGGCTCGAAACTCCCATACACTACAAGTGGAGGCATGTAACCAATTATAGTGGCCCTTAGCTTCAACACATATAGCGACTATGTTGTCTAACCCCTACCTAGCCAGGACACCTACAGAATAACCTATGCAAGTACCCCTTGCAATACCTAGGTAAGGAAACCAAGGTCACCCCAATATAATCAATGCTCAAGCAGATAGTCGTAGGAGGGATTGACTGTATGGGCAGGGTATCAAAGCCCGAAACTCTCGAAAGAGCCCCCAGAAATGAATATGATATTGGAAATATCTCTGGTGCTCACAAAAGTGACCAAGGGCTATCCCGATCACCATTGCTCATGCTGACTCATGCTTAACTCCTGTGTAAGAGGAGCATCCTGAGAAACACTAATTATACCAAGGGTTTCTCTCTCTCGCCTGGATAGACACCTAATTGTTTTGTTTAGTGGTCTTGGAGAATTAACTTACAATGAACTATTCCAAGACCCTAAAACCTAATCTTGTTGATGCACCCTAGAAAATAAAAGAGTGTAATTCATTTTATTAAGCATTGATTTTATTTGGTTGTGATTACTCAAATGGAAATGGTCATGAAACTTATGATGTGATGACCACAACATGAAGTAAAATGCACACCTAACAAGCAATGCCAAGTGCAATTGTGTAGAATGAAAAATGGGGTTTGCCACTACATGAAATGCATAAAAAATTATTACTTTTTGAATGCCAATGCAATCCTTCCTATTTGAAAGCTTAAATACAACTCTCATCCAAGCAATCCAATGCAAGTACCTAGTCAAATCCATATGCAAAAAAAGAAACTACCTTTTTTTTTCAAAATAAAAGAAAGAAAAATGCAATAAAAGTCATCTAAAATTCCCAGTCTCTACAGCAAGTATAAAACACAATACTAGCAAGACACCGAGAAAAAAAAGTAATGCACTAATGGAAAAACAAAAAAGATAAATGACTAAAACTAATTCAAAGAAAAATCAATGAAAAAGTGGTCGCTGGTCACAAAAGAAGCAGTCAACAGACACCCTAAGAACCTAGGAAAACCTAGCCACACCCACAACCCACCTAGAAACTTCCCACAACATCAAACTCAAACAAAAGGGAGGATGTACAAAACTGCATAAGGAAAAACAACGTATGTATGCGACTAGGTAAGGAAAACCCATGTATACAGATAATTCAGTGGTAAAAAGTAGGCCAAGGATCAAACCAATCTAGGGGAGTGTTAATGAATGAACATGCTAAAAAGGAGCAATCAAACAGAAAACCTAAATACCCATGGGGATCCAAACACACTCACAACCCACCCAGAACCTTCTCACATCAAGAAATCACCTAAAAGAGAGAATGTACATGACTGTGGAAGAAACATCCACGTATGTACATGCCTTTTCAGCTAAAACTCGTGTATGTACGTGATTGTTCAGATGAAACCTGCGTATACAGAGAAGAAAGTGGTAAAAAGTAGGCTAAAGGTCAAACCAGTAAAGGGGAGTGTCAATGAATGAGAAAAATATAAAATGCAACACATAAATGGGGAGAAATAGAGAGAAATTCAAGCCCATTATGCCCCCAACCCCAAACAAAAACAAGGAACATCCCCAGTATGGTCGCCAATTCTGTTACGGAGAGAAAATTCCTATGGATTGGGGTGTATCACAATAGACAGCTAGACCTAAGCAATCAATTCCTTCTCGTAATTCAAGAGAAACCAAACATCTAAAACTAAATTTTCTCGAATCATACCTTATTGCAGACGGTCGAAGTAGATCCCTATTGAGCTTTTTCCAATCCCTCTTGTGCTAGCAATTTTCTCTCAACAATAGAAAAAAAGACAAGCATGCTATACAATATGGTGTTATATCTACTCTAGCATATATAATCAAAAATATATATGCAATTAAACATATACATGGATTCAATATTCATTCAAATGCACATTATTGGATAGGAAAAGATATTTCTATTAATCAAATTAGAGATTAAACAAGTGACAACCTCTGTCGGCACGTCTGCGAATCAGAGAAACTGAGTCCTCCACTTGGGCCTCCACCGCTTCAATCCTCCATCTCTCGATATCAATATCACAAGCAAAGGAAATCTTGGGAAGAACACAAAGTGTTCCAAAGGGACAAAGGGATGCAGACTCAAGTATATGCAAGCTACGACAACAACGGACTATAGTTTCCTTACTTTTCAATTCCTCTCCTTCAATATATCCAAGTGGTTCCTTATATAGCACTCCGAAAGGAGTAATGGAGGGTCAAATCCGAGCGATATCGATGCATATTGAAGGCCAAGATTCAAGTGGTTCGGACACACATCAAGGAAACCTCCAAAAATATTTGGATTTATGCACACATCTCGATGTACATGGGTTTGAGGTCAAAAATCGCGTATACATGCAGGTATGGGATTAAAAGTCGTGTACAACCATAAACAGGTGTTTTTAGGGATGAACTTGGAAACATCATAGTATAATATTAGTCCATGGGGCCTAAAGAGTTTGCAGAGGGACATGGAAGGCCATAAATATGTGATCAACCATGTGTGGTAAAATCAACTATAACATATGACATGAAGTTAAATAATGTAATAATCATGGCTTCTAAGGCATTGAATGTGAGGTTTATTTTTATAAGGATGGGGAAAATGAGTTTGTTTCAATAGATTCAAGAACACTAGTAATCAATTTTAGATTACCACATAAGGGATTTCATTTTCATCTGAGGTTAGATGTTGAGGTTGCATCCAAACATATTATTATTTCTAGTAGGTATCTACTACATTTATACCTAGGGATATTAGAATAATTATGAGAAGAGATATACACTGTTACATTTAATGTATATGCTCTCCATAAGTTTGACAATTCATTAATACTTTGGTTAAGGACCTACCTCAAGAAAACCTACAAGAACCTATATAATCCTTTTAAATATTAATAATTTTATCATTACCTCTTCCAACCATATGCAATTCTTATAAAGATAAAAGGAATTTGAACCATTAACCTATGTTTTTTAGACCAATATTATACCATTGAAACTATTGTCCTAATGAAAATCTGATAACTTGTTTGATGGACCATATGAATATGATGTGACCCCCATCTCCTTATAAGTATAATTTTTAACATACAATGTCAACCCTCCATCTCTTTATAATTATCAAACAAGTTATAGGTATATACCTAGTATTGTAGGTGTCAACACTTGTTAAATGAATTAGTGAACCATGACAATTTTGTAGCTAGATCTTATAAAACAATGGCTATATAGATCCAAAATTTCATCTAAAATATCATTAAGTATCCTTAACCATCATCCCTAACTAAAAATGATTGACACCAAATGAAGTAACATATACTACCTTGAATAATTGACATTTCAAAGGAGGCAAAGTTGTCCTTTATCTTGCAGTAGTTGAGCATATGAAGGAAAATGGTTGTGATCAACCAAAAATTCATACTTACATTAATAATCCTTTGATGAATGGATTTCACAAGGAAAATGACTTGATACAAATAAGGAGGTTGAGAGGGTATACCATGAAATCTACCATGTGTATTAGCCTATTGTGGTGTATGCCATGAAGTTAAAAATATAATAACCATGGCTTATAAGTCATTGATTGTGATGTTTATTTGTAGAAGGATGGGGGCAGTGAGTTTTTTTCAATGTATTCAAGTGCACTATTAATCAATTTTAGCTTACCACATAAGGGATGTCATTAATTTCATCTGAGGTTAGATGTTGAGGTTACAATATACAAACATAGTATTATTTCTAGTCGGTATCTACTGCATGCATTTATACATAGGTGGATTTACTGGTAGCTTGATCAAATTACTTATATATCATTCAAGGTCCCATGTCAATAAGTAAGGATACCATAAGGATTAAATAATTGTACTAAATTGACATATCAATTAGGTAACAAGGGATATTAGAATAATTATGAGTAGAAATATACGGTGTTACATATAATCTATATTCTCTCCATAAGTTTGACAATTCATTAATACATTGGTTAAGGTCCTACATGGAGAAAAACTACAATATAACATATATAATCCTTTTAAATGTTCAAAATTTTTATCATTATAACCTCTTCCAACCATATGCAATTCTTATACAGATAAAAGGAATTTGAACCAGCATTAATAACCTATGTACTATAGACCCGCATTATACCATTGAAACTATTCTCCTAATGATAATCTAATAACTTGTTTGATGGACCATATGAATATGATGTGACCCCCATCACCTTATAAGTACAATTTTTAACCTACAATGTCAACCCTCAATCTCTTTATAATTATCAAACAAATTATAGGTATATTATACCTAGTAATGTAGGTGTTAATGAGGGAAAGGACACCTTTCTAATTCCTACAACACTTGTTATAGGAATTAATGAACAATGACAATCTTGTAGCTAGATCAGATAAAAACATGGCTATATAGATCCGAAATTTCATCTAATATATCCTTAAGTATTCCCTTAACCATCATCCCTAACTGAAAATGATTGACACCAAATGAAGTAACATATTCTACCTTGAGTAATGGACATTGCAAAGGAGGCAAAGTTGTCCTTTATATTTCACTAGTGGAGCATATGAAGGAAAATGGTTGTGATCAACCAAAAATTCATACTTACATTAATAATCCTTTGATGAATGGATTTCACAAGGAAAATCACTTGATACAAATAAGAAGGTTTAGAGGGTATACCATGAAATCGACCATGTATATTATCCTATTGTGGTGGATGACATGAAGTTAAATAATGTAATAACCATGGCTTATAATGCATTGATTGTGATGTTTTTTTATAGAATGATGGTGGTAGTGATTTTGTTTCAATGTATTCAAGTGCACTAGTAATCAATTTTAGCTTACCACATAAGGGATGCCATTAATTATTTCATCAGAGGTTAGATGTTGACGTTACAATATCAAAACATAGAATTATTTCTAGTCGGTATCTACTGCATGCATTTGTACGTAGGTGGATTTACTGGTTACTTAATCAAATTACTAATATATCATTCAAGGTCCCATGTCAATAAGTAAGGATACCATAAGGATCAAATTATTGTACTAATTAATTAGTATATTTCCATAGACTCTCTTATGATTCTAGAGAATATATATATTTTCTCTTTGATCTGCTATTTGTAACTACTGGCATCATGACATGACTCATTATTTTTTCTTTCCTTACAAAGAGATCTATCATATGCAATACTTAAAAAAAAAATTCTTGTTGTTTTCTTAGTTGGATTTATGATCTCTCTTCTTATGGAGATCATATGACCTAAATTTTCTATGGTGGTATGCCTTACAAATATACTTGATTAATTGACATATCAATTAGGTAACAAGGGATATTAGAATAATTATGAGAAGAAATATATGGTGTTACATTTAATCTATATTCTCTTCATAAGTTTGGCATTTCATTAATACATTGGTTAAGGTCCTACCTTGAGAAAACCTACAATATAACCTATATAATCCTTTTAAATATTCAGAATTTTTATCATTATAACTTCTTCCAACCATTTGCAATTATTATAAAGATAAAATGATTTTGAACTGGTATTAATAACCGATGTATTTCAGACTTGTATTATACCCTTGAAACTATTCTCCTAATGATAATCTGATAACTTGTTTGATGGACCATATGAATATGATGTGACCCCCATCTCCTTATTATAAGTATACTTTTTAACCAGCTACAATCTCAACCCTCCATCTTTTTTTAATTATCAAACAAATTATAGGTATATTATACCTAGCAATGTAGGTGTTAATAATGATGGAAAGGACACCTTTCTAATTCCTATAACACTTTTTATATGAATTAGTGAACCATGACAATATTGTATCTAGATCAGAGAAAAAATGGCTATAGAGATCCAAAATTTCATCTAAACTATCCTTAAGTATCCTTAACCATCATCCCTAACTGAAAACGATTGACACCAAATGAAGTCACATATACTACCTTGAATAATGGACATTGCAAAGGAGTCAAAGTTGTCATTTGTATTGCACTAGTGGAGCATATGAAGGAAAATGGTTGTGATCAACCAAATATTCATACTTACATTAATAATCCTTTGATGAATGGATTTCAAAAGGAAAATGACTTGATACAAATAAGGAGGTTGAGAGGGTATACTATGAAATCGACCATGTATATTAGCCTATTGTGGTGGATGACATGAAGTTAAATAATGTAATAACCATGGCTTATAATGCATTGATTTTGATGTTTATTTATAGAAGGATGGTGGCAGTGAGTTTGTTTCAATGTATTCAAGTGCACTAGTAATCAATTTTAGCTTACCACATAAGGGATGTCATTAATTATTTCATCTAAGGTTAGATGTTGAGGTTACAATATCCAAACATAGAATTATTTCTAGTCGGTATCTACTACATGCATTTATACGTAGGTGGATTTACCGATTACTTGATCAAATTACTAATATATCATTCAAGGTCCCATGTCAATAAGTAAGGATACCATAAGGATCAAATAATTGTACTAATTAATTAGTATATTTCCATATAATCTCTTATGATTCTATAGAAGATATATATTTTCTCTTTGATCTGGTATTTGTAACTTCTGGCATCATGATATGACTCATTATTTTTTCTTGCCTTACAAAGAGATTTATCATATGCAATATTCAAACAATTTTTTCTTGTTGTTTTCTTCGATGGATTTATGATCTCTCTTCTTATGGAGATCATATGAGATAAAATTTATATGGTGGTATGCCTTAAAAATATACTTTCTTAATTGACATATCAATTAGGTAATGAGGGATATTAGAATAGTTATGAGAAGAAATATACAGTGTTCCATTTAATCTATATGCTCTCCATAAGTTTGACAATTCATTAATACATTGGTTAAGGTCCTACCTGGAGAAAATCTACAATATAGCATATATAATCATTTTAAATATTTGGAATTTTTATCATTATAACCTCTTCCAACCATATGGAATTATTATAAATATAAAAGGAATTTGAACTAGAATTAATAACCTATGTATTTTAGACCTGTATTATACCATTGAAACTATTCTCCTAATGATAATCTAATAACTTGTTTGATGGACCATATGGATATGATGTGACCCCCATCTCATTACTATAAGTATACTTTTTAACTAGCTACAATCTCAACCCTCCATCTCTTTATAATTATCAAACAAATTATAGGTATATTATAGCTAGTAATGTAGGTGTTAATAATGATGGAAAGGACACCTTTCTAAATCCTACAACACTTGCTATATGAATTAGTGAACCATGACAATAATGTAGCTAGATCAAAGAAAAAATCGCTATAGAGATCCAAAATTTCATCTAAACTATCCTTAAGTATCCTTAACCATCATCCCTACCTGAAAACGATTGAAACCAAATGAAGTAACATATACTACCTTGAATAATGGACATTGCAAAGGAGGCAAAGTTGTCATTTATCTTGCACTAGTGGAGCATATGAAGGAAAATAGTTGTGATCAACCAAATATTCATACTTATATTAATAATCATTTGATGAATGGATTTCAAAAGGAAAATTACTTGATACAAATAAGGAGGTTGAGAGGGTATACCATGAAATCAACCCTGTATATTAGCCTATTATGGTGGATGACATGAAGTTAAATAATGTAATAACCATGGCTTATAATGCATTGATTGTGATTATTTATAAAAGGATGGTGGTTGTGAGTTTGTTTCAATGTATTCAAGTGCAATAGTAATCAATTTTAGCTTTCCACATAAGGTATGTCATGAATTATTTGATCTGAGCTTAGATGTTGAGGTTACAATATCCAAACATAGAATTATTTATAGTCGGTATCTACTACATGCATTTATACGTAGGTGGATTTACCGGTTACTTGATCAAATTACTAATATATCATTCAAGGTCCCATGTCAATAAGTAAGGATACCATAAGGATCAAATAATTGTACTAATTAATTAGTATATTTCCATAGAATCTCTTATGATTCTACAGAAGATATATATTTTCTCTTTGATCTACTATTTGTAACTACTGGCATCATGATATGACTCATTATTTTTTCTTTCCTTACAAAGAGATCTATCATATACAATATTCAAACAATTTTTCCTTGTTGTTTTCTTGGTTGGATTTAGGATCACTCTTCTTATGGAGATCATATGAACTAAAATTTCTATGGTGGTATGCCTTAAAAATATACTTTCTTAATTGACATATCAATTAGGTAACGAGGGATATTATAATAATTATGAGAAGAAATATATGGTGTTCGATTTAATATATATGCTCTCCATAAGTTTTATAATTCATTAATACATTGGTTAAGGTCCTACCTGGGGAAAACCTACAATATAACCTATGTAATCCTTTTAAATATTCAGAATTTTTATCATTATAACCTCTTCCAACCATATGCAATTCTTATAGAGACAAAAGGAATTTGAATCAGCATTAATAACCTATGTATTTTAGACCTGTATTATACCATTGAAACTATTCTCCTAATGATAATCTGATAACTTGTTTGATGGACCATGTGAATATGATGTGAACCCCTTCTCCTTATTATCAGTATACTTTTTAACCAGCTACAATCTCAACCCTCCATCCCTTTGTAATTATCAAACAAATTATAGGTATATTATACCTAGTAATTTAGGTGTTAATAATGATGGAAAGGACACCTTTCTAATTCCTACAACACTTGTTATATGAATTAGTGAACCATGACAATATTGTAGCTAGATCAGAGAAAAAATGGCTATATAGATCCAAAATTTCATCTAAACTATCCTTAGGCATCCTTAACCATCATCCCTAACTGAAAATGATTGACACCAAATGAAGTAACATATACTACCTTGAATAATGGACATTGCCAAGGAGGCAAAGTTGTCATTTATCTTGAACTAGTGGAGCATATGAAGGAAAATGGTTGTCATCAACCAAATATTCATACTTACATTAATAATCCTTTGATGAATGGATTTCACAAGGAAAATGACTTGATACAAATAAGGAGGTTGAGAGGGTATACCATGAAATCGACCATGTATATTAGCCTAGTGTGGTGGTGTTGAGGCCTGGAAATTTGCAAGCAACAACAGCAAGGGATTCTCCCCAGTCAATGTTCCCAACTAGCCCGTGACTGTTTGGTGTAGGGAATCCGTCCAGTTTTCGGTCCAGCTATCGTAGGTCAAAGTAACAAAAACAAAGGGTTTTACCGGTTGCGGCCCGGTCCACCGTGCATTTGTATTTTTTGACTTAAGTATGATATGCAAGTGCCTAATTAACCATGCAGGGTGATACAGATGCAAAGAGTAGTCACAATGTGATGCGCAAGTTCTTACCTCTCGTCTTAGAACTCACAAGCATCCAAATCAT
Organism: Pseudotsuga menziesii; assembly: GCA_001517045.1. Classification (NCBI taxonomy): domain Eukaryota; kingdom Viridiplantae; phylum Streptophyta; class Pinopsida; order Pinales; family Pinaceae; genus Pseudotsuga; species Pseudotsuga menziesii. The sequence goes on along the minus strand of LPNX010359001.1, from coordinate 94,125 downwards.
GCAAGAAAATAAAGACTAACTAAACTATCTCTAGAGAGATGGGTATTCATTCATGAGTAATGCACCCCTGTTCATGTGTTATGGCAAATCATAGATAGTTGTTCTTATAACCAAACATATAAACATGAAGAAAAGTATATATGATAAGATAGCTCATCAACAGTTAAAAATTCCATTGCTCATAGTGTAAAAGACGTCATAAAGGTACTAAAAAAACATTCGAACAAGAACATAGGTTCAAGAAATTAGAACGCTCTTACAGCTAATGAGACACAACTAAAAACGAAATAGTTCACATTCAACATTGCTCATTTAATCACATTGAAATATTCCACATAGCACTTCCTCCAACAGGAAAAATTTGCAGTCTCTGGTTGTAAAACGAAATAGTTCCTCTTACAAGCATTAAGTTACAAGTTTTTTCCAGGGAAAAAAGCCCTCTATAAGTTCTATCTTTCACATATTTAAACTCAACAGTAGGTCACTTGGGTTCCCCCCAAACATGCAAATTTTCGGTTCTTCGAACATTTCATATCCCTCTTTTCATCTTTTCTTCGTATGCTCATGATCAACTGAGTAACTGCTGGACCTTTCAAATCTGTGCTTTTGTTGCTTTTGATTTTTTCTTTTCCTTCACTTGTCTCCCTTGCGACCCACCGGTTTCGATTTGATTTTTTTACAAAACTTTCAAGATACGCCTTCCCGCCGCGGTCACCCCAACAGTCCCTTGAGTTGTACCTGCAATCAATTATTGTGCATCATTCATTGGAATGGAATTTTAAAACGTTAAATTAAACCACCTGAAATGGATAATCCACAAGAAAAAGGCCAGGTGCACCCCTTGATCTGAGAATTTTAACAAACGTTGCAATCACTACCTCGTCCACTTATGGGTTCGAAGGAAAACACCCACGACAGGAAACGTGAACTTCATCGGATGCTCAGAGCGCTAACCTCAGCAGGGTAGACCTATTCTCAGCCGCAATGGCGGAAAATAAGAGGTTAAGGACACGCGACCCGCGGGCGAGAAAAATCTTAATCAGAAGTTGAAAGGTATCAACATCAGAAGATGAAAGCTTTGCACAGCTGCAACGGCGGAAAAGAAATGACTATGAGCAAGCGACTAAAAAAATGACACATCGGCTGGCGGAGCATTTTGGACTTCGGGCGCTTAGTTGATTTGGGAGCCGCAACGGTGGAAGCAACAAATATTACAGACATGCGACTAGCATCGGAGGGTGGAGCGCTTTAGACTTCGGATAGCTAGCTGGTTTAGGAGCCGCAACGGCGGAAGCTAACGAATATTATAGCCTCCGATAAAAATAAAATGCTTCGATCAAAAATAAAAACACTAAGTGCTTAAGACTCTGAAATCCAGCGACGATTAAAACTGCTTCTCCTCTGAAACAGTGGCTCTTCAACAAGCAAACCCAAACTTAAAATCTGTGACCCAAAACAACTTCGAAACACACGCAACTTCCGAAAACCAGGACGAGTGTTAGCCTTCAATAATCATTCAAAATTAAAGTATGACCAACAACAATTCACAGATCAAACGATTAAGAACAAATGCTAAATCATGAGGAGGGGACCAAAATTTAAGAAATTTGGGGAAAACAGTTGCAGCTGCAACAATTGGCGACTACCTGGTGAACCTAGACCTATGGACAATTTCTTCCTTGAGTAACAGACTGTTTGATAATAAACCACCATGTTGAATTCTTCTAGATATATGGATTTCCCAAAAGGAAATATATGAACAAGCTGCGACATACTCTGCTTTGGTTGTAATCAGTGCCACACAGGACTGCTTCCTGCTAAACCAAGAGATCACACACGATCCCATACTGAAGCAACACCCTGAAGTGTTCTTCCTATTGATGGCACTGCCTGCCCAATCTGAATCAATGTAACCTTCCAGGTTAATCTTCCGATCCACCTTATACTTGAGCCCATAATCAACTTTACCCTTCAGGTACCTCAAAATATGCTTTGCAACAACTAGGTGAACATGTCTCAGATCCATCAGGAACTAGCTCAATGTGTTCACAGCAAAGAAAATATATTGTCTCGTATTCGTCAGGTACATCAAGGACCCAATCATCTCACGATACATTGTAGCATCAACTGTCTCTGATGAAGCATCACTCAATAGCTTCAGGTTCGATGCCATAGGTATGGTCATGGCATTGCAGTCCATCATCCCAAACCTCTTCAGGATCTCTACTACATACTTCCCTTGTCCTAGGGAGATTCCATCTGCATTCTGCCACACCTCCATGCCTAGAAAGTAGTGCATCATACCCAAGTCCTTCATCTCAAACTCAGTAGTAAGCTTCCTCTCCGTATCAGCAATCAACCCATCCACACATGTTACAAACATATCATCTACATACAGTAGGAGTATCACTGGGTCCCCTTCTTCAACCTTGTAGTAAAGGTTGGAATCTGCTTTACTCTTGGTAAATCCCAAACTTGATAGGAAGCTATCAATTTTGTCGTACCATGTCCTGGGTTCCTATTTCAAACCGTAAAGGGCTTTCTTCAATTTACACACATGAGTCTCCCTGTCATGTGTCTCAAAACCAAGTGGCTGCTCCACATACACTTCCTCTTCTACTACACCATTCAAGAAGGAATTCTTGACATCCATCTGGTGTATCTTCCATTTCATCACTGCAGCCAAAGAAAGTACTAATTTGATGGAAGTGTATTTGGCTACAGGTGCAAAATTTTCTTCATAATCTAATCCTTCTTCATGGGAGAAGCCATGAGCCATAAATATTGATTTATATTTCTCTATGCTACCATCTACAACATGCTTGATCTTGTAGATACACTTGGAAGTCACAATAGACTTCCCCTTTGGTCTAGGTACAACATCCCAGACATCATTCTTCATGATCGACTAATACTCTTCGATCATAGCATCATTCCATTCTTTCTTCTCTGTCGCTTCTTCATAGTTAGAAGGTTCTTTATCAATGATGTCACATAATAGGGATACATAACCAGAGCAGGACCTAGTTCTTTTCCTCTCTTTGTGTATTTCTTCGGGAGCCTCATATCTTTCTGCACCTTGGATAGCCTCTCGTACCCATGCAGGTTTTCTCTTGTGAGGATTCTTCTCTTGGGGTGGATCTATAGGTTCCTGGGGTTCTTCTATTTCTCGATCTTGATCTTGATTTTCATTGTTCATAGTTGTATCTTGAATTTTGGGTACTCTTGTTTCTTCAGAGTCTTCAACTAGTCTCTTTTTGGATTTGTTGTAAGTTGAATCTTCATCGAATGTTATGTCTCTGCTTATGTCGATCTTCTTGAATCCTGGGAAGTATATTCTGTAAGCTTTAGAGCTTTCACTATATCCCACAAATATACCCTTCTTTCCAGAAGGATCTAACTTTGTCCTCTTTTCTTTTTGAATGTGTATCTATACTGGACAGCTGAATATTCTGAGATGGCTGACCTCTGGTTTCTTGCCGAAAAAATATTTCTTCAGGTGTCTTGTTCTCGAGTACTCTTTGTACAGTATGGTTCTATACACACATTGCTGTTCTGGTAGTTTCTGCCCATAGTTGCATGGTAAGATCTTGATCATGAAGCATTGCCCTTGCAGCTTCCATGATCATTCTATTCTTCCTTTCTGTAACCCCATTCTGTTGTGGATTATATGGAGTGGTTAACTCCCTCTTAATCCCTGAATCTCTACATAACTCTTTGAATTCATTTGATGTGAATTCTCCGCCATTGTCTAATCAAAAAAAAATTATCTTCTTTTTTGTGTGGTTCTTGATCAAGGCTTTGAATTCCTTGAACTTGCTGAATACTTCATCTTTGTTTTTAAAGAAGTATATCCATGTCTTCCTAGAAAAATCATCAATGAAAGAAGCATAATATACATACCTGCTTAAGTAACTGGATGACATCGGACCGCATAGATCGTAGTGGATGATTTCCAAGATCCCTTTTGCCTTACTCTCGCTACTTGGAAATTTCTTCTTTTTGTTCTTTCCTTTCACACATCCTTTGCATACGCCGTCATGTTTTTTCTATATTTCTGGAAGACCTTCAACAACTTTGCTTACAAGTGATAGTGCTCTATAGTGCACATGTGCAAGCCTTCTATGCCAAATTTCATTTGGTTCTACTGAGCTATGGACCATAGCTTGTTCTGGTTGGCCCTTCAATTTGTATAGTCCTCCTTCTTGTTCCCCAATCACTATTGCATCATCTATAGTCTTTCCCTTTGGACACATAATAAATTGGCCATTTACAAATGAAACCTTTATGTATTTTGCATCCAATGCAGATATGGAGAGGAGATTCTTCTTTAGTCTTGGTACAAACAATACATCCTTCATCTTCATAGAATTTCAAGAGTCTAGCTTAGAGGAGGATTCACCACTACCTTTTATTGAATACTGGTAGTCATCCCCAAGTTTCACCTTGTGAGGTGACTCATGTTCAGATAGTTTCACAAAGGATTCTTTGAATTCAGTCATATGTTTGGAAGCCCCATTGTCTATTAGCCAATCATTGCTTCCATGTGTGGTAGTTCCCATGAGAGCGGAAATTAGAACATATTCTTCATCACTTGAAGAATCATCACTTTGTTGTTTGATTCTGTTTGTGGAAGGTTCCTCATCCTTTGTAGCATGAGCATGATGTCTTCTTTTGTTTCCATTTTTCTTGTGAGATCCATTTTTGTTCCTAGGACAATCTCTAGCATGGTGTCCTCTTTCATCACAAGTAAAGCATCTGAGTTTAGATAAATCTCTGTTTGGTTTTCTTGAGTTACGTTTCTGGTGAGAATGGTTACCTTTGGGGCGATGAAAGTCTTTTTTGATTTTCTTGGAGTGTACTGTGAGAGGTTGATCTTCACTTCCCATATTTTCTTCTCGAGATATTATTCGAGCTTATTATTTTGAGCATTCTTCCCATAACCTACTAAACTTGACTAGCTTCTTTCTTGCACAAATCCCTTGAATGAAAGAGTCCCATGATCTAGGGAGTCCATTGAAGGTAGTCATCACAATTTCTGCATTCTCCACTTCTTCATCCACCGCTTCAAGTTGTTCTTTGATCTAGGAGACTCTTGTGAAGTATGACTGTATGGTCTCCGCATTCTGGATCTTCACATTCTTCAACTGATTCCTCAAAGTCATCTTCTGATTTATGTTCTTTCCTTCAAACAGTTTGGTCAGGGCATCAAACATAGCTTTAGGTGTCTTTAGGCAGGACATCTATGGTATGAGGTGATCCTTCGTTGAATCAGCAATAATCCTCTTAGCTGTGACCAATTTATTTTTATGTAAGGCCTTAGCCTCATCTCCCTCTGGAACTGGAACCTCTTCATTGATGTAAGAGTCCAACTCATTTTCTTCTAGAACCATGGAGATCCTATACTTCCAGAATCAGAATTTGTCAACTCCCTAAAGATTTTCATCAACCTTGGTATGATGAGACATCTTAACTGAGAACCTCAAATGGAAATACAAAATATTTAGATCTTACCAATTTAAGAAGCTGAAAACTAGATGTGGAGCTGATCTTCTGCAGTGTTGGTTTTTTGGTTCCAAGGAAAATTAGAGTTTGAATTTCCTGGAGTTCTACCCAACCAAAAAAATTGATTCTTGTCCCTAAACTTCAATATTGAGGAGGAGAGCAATCCTAGACTAGGTTCACTCAAAGATTCCCCTTGTGTGAAAATCCCTAATTTCTTGATGCAGTGGTAGGTCAAAAACTCAAAATGCTCAGAATCAGATTCTTCTTCGACAGAAAGATGCGCCCTTCAATGGAGGTTCATCCTAGCCTCCTTTTGCTGATGGATTGTGGAGAGAGACCCAAAAAGTAAGAAGCCCTAGATTCTGCAGTTGCACAGTGTCTTCTTCTCAGGTTAGCTCTGATACCATATTGGATTTTTATCAATTTAGATAGTATTATCTTAGGATATTATATGAGAGAATAACAAGCACAGTAATCAATCACAAGAGACAATGAACACAAATATTTTCCTTGTGGAAACCATAAAGGAGAAAACCCCACAAATTCCTTAGAGATAGAATCAACACCAAAAGTAAAACCCAAATACAGTAAGATGATATCCCGACAACAGTAGTCTCTCTCTCTCTTGCCCCGGCTTCTTCTTTCTCTCTCATTTATGCGCTACAACCGAGTGTGAGTGAGTGTGTGATAAATAGAGAGGCTCACTCTCTATTTATACTAATTCTCGACTTGACAATAACTCACTAGGGCTGACTTCTCTAGGAGAGTCTAATAACCCTAGGGCCCCACAACTGCAGGGACTTTAACCCTTGATCAATAAGGAGGTTACACTCTATGACTTTACATGACTTGTTTACATTATTGAATCTCCCGATAGGAACATCAGGGAATCACATGACTCAATTACATTACAAATACTTCCTGGAATAAATATCGGGGTACAATACATAAGATATACAAGTGAATACATTCTAAAGTTGCAAATACATCAACATGTGTAATATATGGTTGTCATGTGTTGGTAAAGGCTATTTTGGAAATAATATGGGTGTACTGCATGAATATTCCTAACTGTATATTGGAAGGAGGTTGAGAGGCCAAATCTAGAGGAGCCAATTCAAGAAATTGGGTTGGTTTTATTTTCAAATGGCCAAAAAAAGGGATTGGACAGATTTGAAAACAAGGTATACTTTTTATATTTGATTCTTCAATATGATATTTTATAACATATGTCTTCATTGTAATTTGTAGTGGTTTTTTCTTACGTGATGTGCAAATTGGTTCTATTTAGGATGTTAAAGGAATATCAAGTTGGGGTTGAATAATTCATAGAGTTTGCAAAAAGGCATTCAAAGGATAATAACATCACAAGATGCCCTTGTAAAAAATGTTGCAATGTTGCAGTATTGGCATTTGAGGAAGTACAATACCACTTGATGATTCATGGTATAATAAGTTCATATAAAAATTGGTTTTTCCATGGAGAGAGAGTTCCTACTCAGGACTATAAATTTGACAAGAGCAAGAAATGCCACACAATAGAGATGCATGATTTTCCTCGAGATATTACACATGGTGATGAACACATAGTTAGACATCAATATGATAATCATAATGATGAGTTTGCAACATTGCTTACAAATGATATTGAAGTTCTTGAGAATGACAATCATAACGAGGCAACCATGGTTGATGATAATATGGTTGAAATGGTGAATGATGCTTATCAATATTATAATGAAAATCCAGATGTGAATTGTGAAAATGACAAAGTAGAATCAATGGAAGAAAAAAATGATATCGATCAATATCTAAAGTTAATTGAAGATGCCAAGGCACCATTGTACCCAAGTTGCACTAGTTTAACTAAGATATTGACCAATGTGAAATTGTACAACCTTAAAGTGAGAAATGTATGGTCTGATGCAAGTTTCAACCAGTTGTTGAAGTTCCAAAGAGAAATGCTTCCAACAGGAAATACACTTCCAGAATCTACATATGTTGCAAAAAGTTTCATTAAATCATTGGGGTTGGAATATGAAATGATACATGAATGCACAATGATTGCATTTTATATTGGGCTAAATATGAAAAAATAAATGAATGCCCAACATGTGGTGAATCAAGATGGAAGGTTGATGTTCATTCTGAAAAGGTGCGTACAGGTGTCCTGACCAAAGTGCTGAGGTATTTCCCTATAGTGCCGAGGTTGAAGAGAATGTACAGGTATGATTTTGAACTCTTATAATTCCATTATATAATACACCTTCATGTACTACCAATGTACTAAAAAATCATCTTCTTTAATCTACTAAGTATTGCAATGTTTATATGATTATTTATGTTTTTGTTACATCTCTACATATATTTCATAGAAAATGAGGTGGCATCATGAGAATGCAAGTAAGGATGGAATAATGTGCCACCCAATTGATAGCCCGACATGGAAAAGTATAGATTCTAAATGGCCTTATTTTTCCAACAATCCTCACAATGTACGACTTGCAATGGCAGTGGATGGATTTAATCCTTTTGGAAGCTTGAGTAGTAATCACAGTGTATGGATAGTAGTACTAGTCACATATAACCTTCCGCCATGGTTATGCATAAAAAGGAGCTTTTGGTTTTTGTCATTGTTAATACCTAGTCCCAAGCAACCAGGAAATGACATAGATGTTTATTTGGAACCATTGGTAAATGAACTAAAACTAACATGGGATGAAAGGGCAAGGACATACGACTCTCATTCAAGGTCATTCGTTAATATGAAGTCTATATTGATGTGGATAATCCATGGCTTTCCTACTTATGGAAATATGGCTGGTTGCATGACTAAAGGTTTTTGTGCATGCCCTATATGTGGAAAGAACACAGATTCAATGTATCGCAAATATAGTAGGAAGTGTGTGTACATGGGACATAGGAGATATATTCCAATAAATCATAAGTATAGTTCACAAAAAGGACCATTTAATGGGAATTCTGAGCATCTCATTTCCTCTACAATTGTATAACTGTCAGATATTTCTACAGAAACAGAAGGAAGGGAAGAGAAATGGGGAAAGTCTAAAAGTAAAAAAAGAAAGAGAAATTTAAAAAAATGTGAAAATTCGAAGACTAGCGTGTGGAAGAAAAGGTCAATTCTATTCAATTTACCATATTGGGAGGTATGTGCACACATTAACTTACGGCCTAAAATGTATGATGCTTGAAGGATTTCATTGTGTTTAATTGGAGTATATTGTTTATTTTTTCTTTGATGTTATAATTCATTGATTTTTTATATGGTTGGATGCAGAAATTCCTAGTGCGTCACATTTTAGATTTAATGCACATAGAAAAAATGTATGCGAAAGTATTTTTGGAACCCTTATGGATATAAAATATAAATCAAAGGATGTGAAAAATTCTCATGATGACTTACAACAATTGGGTATAACGAAGTCACTGTGGCCAGAACAAAAAGGAAAAAAGTATTTATTCCACCCTTACCACACACTCTTTCAAAACAGAAGAAATAGATTGTTTGTCATGTTTTGTTCAAGCTAAAAGTTCCAGATGGATATAGTTCAAACCCTAGAAATAATGTATCTATGAAAGATCTCAAGCTTCATAGTATGAAAGCACATGGTTGCCATATTCTCATGTAACAAATCATTCTAGTAGAATTGCACCATGTGCTACCAAAAGCAGTTCAAAACACTATTTGCAGGCTTTGCTTCATTTATAGGCAAATTTGTGCAAAAATAGTGGATCCAACAGATACTGATAACTTACAGGATGAAGTTGTGGAGACTTTGTGCTTGAAAAATATTTGCCCCCTTTGTAGCAGGATTTATCCTTGCTACAGGGGCAGGAATGGCTCCCTTTCATCTATAGGACGAAAGGGTAGGTTCCTGTGTGGAAATGCAGAAAAGAAAAGCTGAAATGAAACTAGACAGAAATGAAAACAAATATGGACAAGAAATGGCCATGAGCCCCTGTGCAAACAAGGTTAGGGCTTTGCTCTGAGAACCTGCAAAAAACTATTAAAAACAACAATAAACCTACAAAACAAGTTAACAAACAAACCTGCAAGCAAATAAGGGTTAGAAAACAACTAAGCTACTAAACAAAAGCATTAAGAAATAATGGTATACCTCTTCTTTGGTGCAATGGGCCACCATGCCCTGGCTGGAAGAAGCACCTCTCTATCTCAATCAACAATGGAGGATCTATGGCTCAATGGGGAAGATGAGTGGATGAGAGGGGGATGTGGGTGGCTTGAGAGACAAAGGGTCTTAAGGCATCCACAGGCAGCATAATAGTATGCAAGGGAAGAGTTGTTTGAGAGTGACCCCCACCCCTCCTTTTATAGCTTTTTTGGGGATTTTTAGGGTTTTAAGCCCTTGGTTAAGGCTTTAGCCCCTTTTTGGGGATTTTATCCCCTTCTGCCCTAACTTTAGCTCCTTTTAGGGTTTTAGGCTACTTTGAGGGGTTTTAGCCCCTTTTGGAGGCTTTAGCCCCTAGGAGAGTTATTGAAGCTCCTTTTTGGGGTTTTAAAGCCCTTTTATTCATTTTTAAGCATTTTTGAGGGTGTGGGGGTCTAATGGGGTGATACAAAGTTCGTGCATGGGTGTCCTTGGGTGATGTAGGCCATGTAGAGCTAAGTGAGGGAGTTTTTGGGTTAACAGATTGCCCCCTAATGTGTGAGGGCAGGAGCTCACTGTATGGCTGATGGACATCATAGGATTTGCTATGGAGAGGTGGTGCTTTCGGGGCTAGGGCATGGTGGATTTTTGTTTTTGTATTAATATGGTTCCCATCAATGGGTGAGATACAAATAAAGTGTGACATGTATATGGATGAGGTCTACATCCCCATGCTCGTGACAATGTCAAAAGAATAATCTGATCTATGCTCTAAAGTACAAGAGCCGATCATATACAACTAATAATACATAGTGGTTGCCTCAATGTGAGGCTGAATATAATACTAATCTGAAGAACTGCTACACTGCACCCATGGAATTCTCATGAAATGCTATATATTCATGACTGATCACCTTCTTGATCTAGGACAGTATTAGCTGTATGGACTCATTGATTGAGAGTCAGAATCTATGTGGTACAAGTATGTTGCATCAATCATAAATCTATATAGAAGCACTATGGGGGATTCTGAAAACTGTCTCCAATGCAACCCAAAAATCACAAGGGACATAACCTGTTTAGGTCCCTTGAATAGACTCATCAATGCGCTAGAGTCAGGTGATATCTAGGGTCTTCAACCAAATACTACACAGACCAAACCCTGTATGAATCTCAATGGTGCGATGATGTAGTTGAAGTCAAGCACATGAGAAACAACCATCCTGAGAGGCACTAAGGAATCCTCTCAAGTGGTCCAAGGAACTCATCAATGATGTTAATGAAACCAAGGTATAAGGACCTCTGGGTCTATCCTCTGGAATATTTGTGTTGTCGTCGACAGAGGGAGACCTGCCCCTATTCAAGGCAATGATGTTTCCTTGACCAAAAGCGCGAGGGAGATAACTGAAAGGTGTGAGACAATCTACGGACTGACCCACTGAATGTGGGGGGTGGGGAGGGGGAGGGAAAGAATTGAACAAGGGTAGGGGGAGTGTGGTAGACTAAAACTTCCTTTGTTCAGAGTATGACGGCAGGGTGAACCAGGCAGCAAATGAAACTGACTCATGGGAATGGGATCATAGCTGTAATACCAAAAATGTCACTGCATATGAGAAATACTTGGGGGAGGTGGATACTTTTGATATTGATGGGATCTAAGGAAGACACATTGCATAGTACTCTGAACAAAGGAGACCCAAAGTGGGAATGTTACCAAATTGTTTTTTGTGGGGTGGTGTCTAGAGACACCGTTGTGGTATGATCTCATGGATTTTTGGTGAGCCCGAGAAGGTAAATGCTCGATGGTGCTTTCAATTTTAGAGAGTCTGAAAGCATGAATAAGACTCCAGTGGGGGATATTTTTTGTTGGTAGTCTCCTGTGCCCGAAAAAGGATAAAATTATACATAGGAGAGCTCACCCATCCTGTAGGGGATGAGAGACTTCTTTACTATTGGTATTCCAATTAGGCCGTAAAAGGTTAAACCTATACTGACTGGATGGTCATTCAGATACTTTTATGAGCATGAATGAAACCAAGTTTGCTCGGCAATATTTTCTTGATGAGAAGGCTGGAAAAGAGCTTAACGACAACCCATGGTGAGATTTTTCATAAAGTGCAGACCCTCTGCCCGAGAAAGCATAAAAGTATGTAGAGGGGAATGGTCTTGGCTTGAATATGCCAAGGTGGTTCTTCTCATTGAATGGTCTACATAGTCCTCAAAAGGAGATAAACATGACGATGTAGACACCTTTTCCTATTCTTTATCGAGCGGGAAAGGAAGAAGCTGTGCTCGGCTATCTTTTCATTGTTTTTAGGAGTCGGAAAAGACCTTAAACGAAACTCCAGTATGGTCAACCGATTTCCATGGCACAAGAGGTGCCCCATGTCAGGACGGTGGACAGTGGTCCAAAGGTCATCCGCGCAGTATGGATGGAGCAGAAGGCTCTCAAACATACCAATACATGCGCAGGATAGATCGTGGTAGAGGCTCGTGAGTCGATGCAGTAGAGGCATGCAAATTGAGGTGGGTCTTGGACAGAGGTTAGGAGAGCTGTGTCTGAGTTGCAGTGGATGGACTTGACTACATGTGATGTGAGTGCAAGTCCAGGGGCAATTATATGCCAAATACATGCAAGAAAAATAAATCATTTTGTGGACAATGGTCCAGAGGTCCGCATAAGGTGCGGTGGATGGAGAAGACAACTATGTGTTAAAATACAAAACAAATCTAAAAATGGTGTCCCTTAATGGGTGGTGGCCCGATAACCCACATAAGTGGCGGCAGGAAAGTGGGATGCAAGTACAGGTCTGCAGACACTTGCATCACCATGTTGTGGCTCATAAATCGAGGTAACTTCCAGGGAGTGGTCCCAAAACTTGTTTGTTAAACATGAGATGATGGTCTCACAAGGAAATGGAAATTTGATCCCAAAGGTGTGAGAGGTTTCTCAAACCGATTCTGGGTGATTCTGAATTAGCAACTAATGGTGCTGCCCCTGAATGGGGGTATTTGATTTATGGTAAAAATGTTGCAAACTAAAAAAAGGGAAAAAACTATGCTATAAGGGTCTCATAGTGGTTATATCAAGCATAGACTCTCTTGAAGTGGAGCCCATTGTATAGCTTCTTCAAGAGTCGACCATCTGAGTCAGTGAAGAGGTATGCCCCCTTGCCGAGACGAAGGTCATTGGCAAGGCAGGATGACAGAATCTAGTATTTTATGGGAATAACCGATTCCACACTATGGTTTAAAGAGAATGGGGTAAAACCAAAGGCGGTCTTATAGATCTCTCTGCCATTGTTACGGAGAGAAATTCCTATGGCTTGGGGTACCACAATAGACAGCTTGACTCCAGAAATCAATCCTTTCTAATATGCAATAGAAATTAAATGTCTAACACTAAAGGATCAGACCTCATACCTTATTTCGAACGGTTGAAGTAGATCCCTGTTGAGCTTTCCAATCTTCAGCTTGAATTGATCTGTTACTTCCTCAACAACAAGTAAACAATACAAGCATTCTATATATCATGGTGTTAGATCTATTCTAGCATATATAATCAATAATGTACAAGCATTTGACATAATCCCATGGATAAAATATTCATTCAAACACACATTATTGGACAGGAAAATATATTTCTATTAATATTAATCAGAGATTACAAGGTACAACCTCTGACGGCACGTCTGTGAACCGTAGAAACTGAATCCCCCACTTGGGCCTCCACCACCTCAATCCTCCATCTCTTGATAGCAAGCTCATAAGCAAAAGGAAATCTTGGGAAGAACACACTAGTGCTCCAAGGGACAAAGGGATGCAGACTCAAGCATAAGTTCCGGCAATAATGGACTATAGTTTCTTTTCTCTCAATTCTCTCTTATGCCTTCAATGTACCAAGGGGTTCCTTATATAGCTTTTCAAAGGCG